>JABFIG010000056.1:0-128181 GCA_017139545.1 Ambrosiella cleistominuta
AAAAAAAAAAAAAAAAAAAAAAAGAAAACCATTGTATGTACTTGCCTTCAGTTGGGAAATCCCCCCTGTTTCTAACTAAATAAATATCTTTTTGTTCTCATGCTTTTGCCCTACCAGGCCATTCCATCGAGGTGACGCCCGTCCGTTAACCTGCCGGCATGTCGCATAACAAATACATCTCATCTACTGATGTCTGTGCAAAGACCACAATCAACATCAGAAAAAAGCGACTATCATTGTATATGTATATCTAAATAGACTGATTTCCAATATCATGTCTTTCCCTTCTTCTTCTTCTTCTTCTTCTTCTTCGTTTGCTTTCTCGTTCGCCCCTTCTCACGATCATCACCCCAGGCGACTTCCTTGGCCCTCCGCTACCTCCTTCTCTTCAGCTAGGTGTCTAGGTCCCCATTTTGTGATTTGTACTTGACAAAATTCCCAGTCTTTGTCGTTTGTCACTTGTCAGATTCTCCTTCTCTCCCCTGAGAAATAGTCTATTCGAGTCCAACATATTATATGTTTTCAACTGTGCACCCAAAAGTATCTCACTCTGACTGAACCTCGCCAAGCACCGCTTCGTGAAAAAGTCATCCAAATTAGTAGTACTGGCCCATTCGTACTCTATTCATTCCTTGATCCACAACATCACAAATTGTTCTTTCCTTTTTTTTGTCTTTGATTAAACCCCATTTTTCTTGAGTATTTTACTGTACCTTCCTAATTTTTAATCTTTAATAATCGACATCAAATACACAATATAGGTATCCCGTCAGCTTTTTACTAGTAATTCTCAAAACACCAAAATTCAGAGCAACAACCTTGATTTACATCGCTTCAAGGAAGGAACAAACTTTTTACTCGTTTCGGACTTTTTATGACCTTCATCAGTGATCGTCATCTTGCTTTTATTTTCTAATTTTTACACACAAAAAATATCTCGCGAACTACGAATTTTCTTGTCCTCCTACTCAAGTCATTCATTTGTCATTGACGTACACAGAGCCTGTGTTTCAAATAATCTATATTTTTCTTCTTCTGCTTCCTCTTCTTCCATTTTGGCTTCTGGATATCACAAGAGACACCACATCCACCATTTACCTTGCCATTTGCTGATCATTCATCACGCTCGTTTCTTTTCGCCTACTCGTCACGTACAGCCTAATTATCAAGACGATACCTGCGGCTTTTTTTTTTTGTTTTCATTAATTAGTTTCCTTTCTTTTTCAACTTTCTATTATTTTGTCTTTTCACTCCTTTTCTTTTCATTGCCTTCCTTTGCTTTTTGGCTTCACACGTTCTTTCTATTTCTTCCCTCCTTGGTCCTTGGTGTGGTGACACCGTGATAGTGACTCGATACTCTTTGCCGTGTGGTTTAAATTTAACAGACAGATTCGGATCTTTACAAGTTCCTGGTCATCCAGAGGATCGAAGTTCTCCTGCTTTCCCATTTGCAGCATCTCTGATTTCTAGGACAACTCTTCTCTCCTGGCGTTCATTCACCTACAGAACAAATTCCCGCTGTTTGTCTCTGTTCAGCTGTCTCTTTGCTTTTTCCTTGTTTTCATTTTCCGTCTTTTACGCCTCTGTTTCTCATTCTACCCGCCGAGTACTGTCTCTTGACTTGCCATCTTTATTTTTCTCATATTTGTTTTTCTTTACGATTTTGACGTTTATCACACTTCACTCCGTGTCTGTGTGGCTTATATACCACTACATATCTAATAATTTATTTCCCAAACGGTATACATTCGAGAATTGGCATCACTTCTCCACCTGTTACATACATCTTGAACGGTCCGGGCTGCTACTTCTCTTTCTCATGGCTGTCTGTCTCTGATAATGACTATGCCTAACGATCCTGTACCGACTGTCTCATCAGATACCTCCATAGTCGAGGCCACACAGACTCCAGCTGTTGTGCCATCATTGGTAGATACACCTGTTGCGAGTAGCAAACCGGAAGTATTTCCTGCCCCTGATTCCTCATCTTCTATGGCTACATCCACAATTTATCGTCGTGCTACTATTACATCTTTAGATGCATCAGCAACAAGACCTCGCAGACCAACTTATAGTACAACTCCCAATACATCTTCGGCCAACAGGACAGGCTACTTCAATGGTATGCCTGGAGCCGTAGGTGATACCGGCACCCGCAACCGGTCTAAGAGCCAGAGTGCAACCCCGTCTAGCAACTCGGCCCTGCCGTCTTTGCCCATGCCTATCTCATCTCTTATTCCATCAACACCAAAGGTCACTGGAACAAGTGTTTCTGCCACTGGTTCGCCGAGTGTCAAGACTCGCCCTAGTACAAGCATGGCGATGGGCATGAGCAAGACAGCTTATGCTCCTTTATACGTCAGACCCTCCCATCATATGCGTCCCTCTTCATCTGGAACCCTCAGTAACCCCAAGCCGGCGCCAGTTGAGTATCAGCCACAGACATCTCGCCCTAGACGGGTAAGTAGACCGCTGAGCGACCTTCGGCGAACCGACAAGTTCGTTACTGTTTCACCCCAGTCATTTCCATCGGATGAACGTCCCGACTATGGATGGGGCCGTAATACGCCGGGCAACGTCATGGGCAGCAAGCACTTGTTGTCCAAGCCCGGAAAAAGCGGTGGTGAAACAGAAAAGAAACGGTGGAGTTCCAGCACTTTGGCCAAGCTCAAAAAGTGGCGGCCACTTTCACTCACGAATGCAAAGCTCACAACAACAACACATGCCGAGGCGTACATCCAACAAGAGCAGGAATCTGAACCACAACGGCTCGCTGACGAGAACACGAAGCCTATAATATTGCCGGATATCGCGGTGCCTGGAACAACTACCGCAGGAAACCGGTACATTGCCATATCTATTCCCGTTGAATGTGACCCTTTTCGTTCGTCAGTATCTGGCGACCGTCCCAGTTTCTTCCTCGAAAAGGGCCCCTCGGAAACCGCAAATCCAGGCATTTCTTCTTCGGCGTTGACTACTGCAGCTGCTAGTCAGGGGGCCCCGGCCTTGAATCTGTTAGCGAATAATAGTCAGCAATTGCCCAATCAGAAGCCGGTGCCCCAGTGGTCGCTCACCGCGCCATCGCAATCAGAATCCCCGTCCGCTTCTCAGACAGATGCAGCTTCCCAGTCACTCCCTCAACCGCTTTCTGCAGATAGCAGCAGCAGCGGCAGTAGCACTAACATGAGCTCCGATAGGAGCAACAATGTCTCTTCCACTGTTAGTAGTAATTGCGATAAGCTTCAGAGATCTGGGGTCGCAGCCGAGTCTCCCGCTCAACAACAACAAGCTTCACAGCAACAACGACAACAGTCTGGCGCCGTTACTGAGACGCAACAGCAACAAGAGCAATACCTGAAATCTCCTGACTCTGCTAAACAATATTCTCCCGGTTTGTCTCGGTTCTCACAGTCATCCTGCTCTGTAGCTGCCTCGGCCTCTTCACCAACGTCTATGTTCTCGCTCTCATCGACTTCCACTTCACTATTGCCAGACACGTCGTCGTCAATTTCACAACATTGTTCACCTGTGCGTTCTCGCTCCCACTCCCGGCCCCGGATGCCTTATCGGTCGGCTTCAGGCACCATAATGTCTCACCATGTCTCCATCGATCAGCTCCAGTCGCAGGTGTCACTGTCACTACCCACTCCGGAAACGCTGTCACTCTCTGGACGTCGCGGTGCTATCCACTCGTATAGACAGAGTCTCGACTGCGACTGCGCGACGTCCTCCACAGCCCCTACCGAAAGTGGCAGTGACTGCGGATATGCCGATTTAGTCACTACCATGACGACCGTTACAAGTTACAACGGTGATGATCCCAAGCGGCCATCCATGCTAACCCAACTCCAACAGCAGCAGCACCAGGCGGCTGGCCTTGTACCAACGACCAGCAAAGATATCACAGTCACGAATACCGGGACCAGTACCATTACAACTGTCACCATTCCCCGACGTCGTCATGGCACGGTCTCTGGAAGCATGGGCCAAGAGTCTATCAACCAGCTCTTGCTACAAGCAGCCCACCCGCAGCCCATGCGCCCGATCCCCGATATCCCGCCAATAGCTGCGCAGAAGGCCCGTCTTGCACAGTTACAGGCTGCCAGACTAGCTACTGAGGAGGAGGATGCTGAACGTGAAGCCTCTGCTGCCGCTAACAATGGCAAGGCTCGCACCGGAAACCACACTCGCCAGCAAGAGAACGTTGCTAAGTTGGCGCCTATTATTGTTGCTGATGGTGTCTTTAAGAGAGACGGTAAGACGTCGCCGGCGCCCGAATCGGCGCGTAGTAAATCATCACCTGCTGAATGGCGCCGTCCCCGTCAAGAGCGGGTTCGTGAAAAGAAGATGCGTGATATTGAACGAGCTCGCTCCTGCCAGCGTAACTCTGTGATCTTCACAGATGGAAACCTTGAGTCACCCACTGTTCCCGCTATATTCTCTAGTCCCACCCTCTCCTGTGTAATGACCATTGCAGATGTCTCCCCTCAGGAAATGCCTGCCCCTCCCAAGCCTGACCCGCGCGCCATCCGCCGGTCCTTGGCCTCACCCATCCGAGAGAAGTTCCCTATCCGCACTCCCTCTATGACCGTCGATTCCCGCCGACAATCATCCCGCCTCTCCGTCTGTCAGACCCCTGAAAGCGACATTGCTGGCCGCCGTAGCGTTCGGTCCTCCGTGTCCACCAGCTTCTCCACCAGTCGCCTCTCGCAAATTTCCCGTGAGGCCCAGCGCTCCGACTCACCCCCTCTACGTCCTACCTCACGGGGTTCTATCACGGAAACCGTCATCTCCACCGCCTCGGCTCCCCAGGTCACTGAAGAACGCCACCGGTCCTCTCGCCACGTTGAACAATACGACCTCCGTGACATGGAACGACGCCTCCGGAAACTTGAGCGGGCTAACGGTGATGCCGTCGTGCGCATGCTCGAGCCTGCCCTTGCAAACCTTGACCGGACCCTCATGACTCTGTATGAAGGCCGCGTCGTGGAGTGGGTTAGCGAGGCAGCAGAGAGTAGACGCAGCCGGATCCTGTTTGAGTCGCTGGAAAGCCAGTCAAATCCGCGGACGCCGATGAGCTCGGTGTGCGGAGGGGAGCGGACGTTCCGGTTGAGCCGTGGACCTGAGTAGAGCTTGGCACGGGAAGATAAAATGTCTGCGGGGTGTAGATGTTATGGTTGTATTTCTGGGTTTCTTGGTTATTTTTGCTTTTGCGTTTTGGTATTGGGTTATACGAGTTTTGTTGTAGGATACAATACTTGAATAGTTTCTCTTTATTCTCTCTTATTTATTTCATGTTCAATACCTATTGATTCATTTCATTAGTAACTGTAGAAAGGAGTGCCGATTTATCGAGATTTTGTATCATAGGGTACTGTAGAAGAGGCACGATTTGGCATGTAGTTTTGAATCAATACTTGAGATATCCCCCATCTATGTATACTTCTGTGCCAATAAAGCATAATCGGTGACTTATCCTTTGCGCCCTTTGTTTGCTACTTTCAGTGTCGCTTATAACAATGTTCCATCATCCGTCCTCACAGCCCACCTAATGAGGGAGGTATCTTGCTTCCCCAATCAAGTAACCCCTAACAACACAAACAACCCTAACTCACATTAACTTAACCACATAGAGACAATCACAATTAAGCACAACAGTATCACTTTACTCATCAAATACATTAATGCCAATTCGTTACTAATTACCCCCCTCCTCACAACGCAATATTCTGAAACGATGCCCTCCCCTCCTCCCCATCTTCATACCCTGCATTCTCCACCGTCGCACTCATACTCGACGCCCTTGCCCCCCTCACCGCTAAATTCTGACTACCTCCCTTACTCGAACTTGACTTCCTCTTATGGACTGACGGTCTCCCCTCTCTCTTCCCTTCCAAACTTCCATTCCTCTCGCTGCCCCGCTCGTCATTCCCGTTCTTCTCTTCTGGTTCCGACGGAAGCTCCTTATTCTGGGGACTCTGGATCACGGTGGCCGCGGCGATGGACTCAGTTTTGGGCGGGGATGGCTTCTCGTTGTGAGCGGGGGGCGGCGTGGAGCCCATGGGTGGCCCCGTCCGCACGGCATCAAGGTAGAATTTGGTAACACCAAGTATCCGTCCACTCCGTTCACAGGCCTCGACCCACTCGGGGCGGACAACTGGGATATTGTTTTCCACGGCCTTTTCCCAAAGTGGCCCACGGCCCTCCGTCGTGACAAAGTGCGTCGTATCAATCCTAACATTATCGACAATCTTCGCCCCGATCTTCTCGACAGCCGCCGTCAACGCTTCCCGTATGTTCCCAGGCATGACACCCGCGGTAATGGTGATACCCGATAAATCCGTCATCTTATGCGTGCGCACCGTCACCCTCTCTGACGCAAACGTCCCTGCTGTCGTCCTCAACACTAAATGAAACTGATACTCTGTGTCCACCGCCAATCCCGAAATCTTGGTGCTGTGCATCTGCAGTGGCCTCGGGATATTCCCGGCCTTCTGCCCATTCCTATACAAACTCAAACTCAGCAGATCCGCCGTCGCCAATACAACAGGATCCCATTCAAGGACAACCGAAGTCTGCGTCGCATTGCGGCAGCGGAGAATGGGCGTTGCGGGCTCCGAGGCGCCAAAGGCAGCATAGATGCGATCTTGAAGGACAGAAAAGGATTTTTCGGTGGCTGATTCGGAGGACATGTTACGGGTGACGGTAATGTCAACTATAGAGCCGGAGGAGATGCCGGGGGGCAGGAGAATGGAGGGGAATTCAATCTACGGGGGGTTAGCGAGGAGACCTAGGCTTGGCAGAACGGGCGGGGGGCGGGGTAATGGGACGTACAAGGCGTTTATCAGGGGTCAACAGGACAGTGACACCGGCGTCAACTTTGCCGACAGTGAGTGAGACGAGCATTGTGGTGGACGTAGTTATGTGGTATCGGAAAAATCGAGATCGTAGAACCCTGGTCTAGATAGGATGTATGTGGACTGGCAATCTCTATATTTCGGAGCTGCGGGGGTGACGCAGTCTGATGATATCCTGCACACGTAGAAATTGGTTGCGTGATTATTTAATTGGTCAATAGAGTCAACATGTGTCCCCTTCGTGCGAGCTATTAAGTGTAAAGCGGCTGCATCTGACTGTTAGCTGTGGTTCGGGATCTCGCTTCCGTCGATCGCGTGAATATTAGCGTGCCAGAATAGTCGAAGGATTGGTTCAGAGGGTCAAGGGTCCAGATGGCAGATGCGATTGGAATTGATACTTGGAAGAGCAAATAGCGATTGATTTGAGAATATCGTATTCTAGAGGGTGAATTGTTTTGATCTTTGTCGCAAGCTGTTGTTAGCTGGCGCGGACGATAGCAGGGATGGATGTGGCGTGGATGGATGTGGCGTAATAGGTGGCGCTGATCTTCGGCAGTTGCTTCCGACTCATCATGTCACGCAGAAAGAATGGAATGAGAAAGTGATATTATTAGATGGGTTATTTATATATGTCAACTATGTAGTTTAAATCAGATTGATCCGTCCCACCCTCTTCCTACGTACCGGGCTAGCCTTCAGCGGTTCATCATTCGCCATCCCGTCCATTCCCCCCCCACTGATTCTGCCCTTTCCATGCTTCTCGTCCTTCCCACTTTGTGCTTTTTCTATATTTTGTGATGTTGACATTCCAGCCTTCGGAATTACAACCTCCCCCTTTTTAATCTTCTCCAACAACTCTACCTTCTGCCAATGCGGCAAAAACTCAGTCGGAAACTGCACCGGCTTCAATAACGGACTCGGCATCCCCCCGACCAAATTCGTCTCTATACACTGCCTCACAATATATCTCGCCAACTCCAATCCATGCGCCCCCTTCATCGCCACTATCGCCTCTGTATTCGTAATCATCACCTGCACCGTCCCCACTAAATCTGCCCTTGGCCTCTCAACTTCCGTCTTGCCTCCCTCACTCTCCGGTAACACCCTCCCATTATTCCCCCATCCCCGCTCCCTCAACGCCATCCATATGTTATTCCGCACCCACCTCTCCACGTAATTCCTAACCACCGGCCTCCCCCCAACACCAACATAAACATACAAAAACAAGCTATCTGTCTCCAACTTTCTTTCCGCCTTCAACATCCGATACTTGGACATTGGATGCTCCAAAGGGCCAAAGTACATCTGCATCTCCGTATGCCTCAACACCGGCCGCCGGGCCATCTTAACCACAACTCCGCACTTTAGATGCCGGGGAAGTACTATCTTTGCAGTCTTGAGCTCACTGGGGTGGCCAACGTTGTTCACTTGCATCCATTGCCAAGCGGCGGGGAAAATCATGGAAGAGACAGCATACTGATTGCGAGTATTTGTTTTTTGGTGGGACTTGGGAGGTGCATAGCATAGTGAGGGACATGTTGAAAATATCCGGTAGGAGTGAAGGTGAAGGTGAAGATGAGAGGTCTTGGCTGTGCTGGTGACGGACCAAAGAGGGCCGGGGCCCCGAGATGGCAGTTTTCGGGACATGGTGATCTGTGTGAGGTTAGCAAGCTGCTTCACAAAATATATGGACTTGAACTTACATGGCGAATACCGTTTTGATAAATCTGAAAGCAAGGACTTTCTTTTTCAATATCCATGTATTAGTCTCACATCCACAATGTGTGGTAAAATTCAATGTTGTCAACAGAGATTACCCGATAATCTACCGACCAGGCATCACGACCTTCACATATTCATTAATAAAAAAGGAATATAAAAACTTGATATGAGGAATGTATATACAATTAAAATTCACATTAACCACCTAGCGTCAAATTCAGTCCTCCTCATAATCATCCGGCAACTCCTCAAACCTACCCTCATGCTTCGCCTTGGTCACCGGATTCTCTATATCGACCACCCCCGTCGCCCGTAACCTCTCAAACAACACAAATAGTCTCTCCGCCTCACGCTCCTTCTCTTCGTCTGTCATCTCAGGCATTTCTACCGGCTTCTCCATATCCAACTTCTGTCCCGTAATCGGATTGATTGCATACGCCGGCGCATTCTTGTTCTTGTTCAAGTCGCTATCCGACATCTTGATTCCCTTCTGCGCTAGGAAACCTGCCGCATTACCGAAACCAACAGTAGTAACAAAGAGTTGCGTGTCACGGTCAGCCAGTTCAAAGTAGATACTGAGGGTTGTTTGGGCAAAGTTGGCGGCAATCGGGTTGGTGACGTGGCTGAGCATTTTGTGCGGCAGGGTTTTTCCGCGACCAAGGACTTCTTCACGGTCCTTTTCGGTTGGGAAGAGTTTGTCGGCGAGTACCTTTTTGGCGGCAGAGTCCGAGGATTCGGTAAGGCGGAGGATGGTAAGTGCAAGGGGAACCATTTCACGGTCGATCTTGCTGTGGTTTTTGTTGTAAGCGTCCAAGCAGCGTTCCAGGATATCAAGAAGTCGGAGAACGCTCTCTTTGGAATAGACATAGTCTTTAGGAAGGGGGATGGCGAAGAGACAGTTAGTCAGGAGGGAGACGGGCGGTTGCAGAGGATCGTCGGCGGGGATGGTGACTTTCGTCAAAATATTAAAGAGGGATGTAGTCAGAGGGGTAAATTTTGGTACGTATTTTTCGTACATGACGGCCAGCGTCGAAAGTAGCTTGAGGGTGGCGCTTCCCGGTGATGATGGGTCGGTGGTAGGTACCCGGTTGTTCTTGGCGTGTCTTGTAATGTGCTGTAATGATGTCAGTGGGTGCTTGCTTATACACGAGATTCTGTGGCACTTACTTTGGTGATAGCCTCCACCAATTTTCCCTTTTCTAATTGCTCGGAAAGGTCGAGACCAGTATTTACGGAACTAAACATAAGTAAACTGGCACAAGGTAACTCGTCTTCTTCATTCACCTCTGCCAAAATTTCAATAAGTCCAATGGCATGTCCCTTTTCGGCAAAATACCGCCGCAGTACTGGATTCAATACCAAGATATTGTTCAAACATCTAATAGCAGCACGACGACGTTCTGTCGCCTTGCCCTTAACAAGGGCAATTTTGGAAATAACATTAACGGCACGCTCCGAAAGAAGAGCAGACAATTGAGTAGCCGGAGTGGTCCGGGTAAGTTGGTGGAGCTGCTTCAGCAGAGAGTCATCGTCTGACCAAGGTTAGCATGTATATTCCAGATGAGCCAGGGTTATGAGACAACTCGATGGCGATGACTACAGTTACAAGACATTTCTTATTATGAAGTAATAGGCTAAATCTTTAACTACTTATCATTAAAAGTATGAAATATCAAGGCAATGTAGAGATTAGAAAGAAAACTCACCAGACTTGAGGGATTCCGAGTCTAAGAAATCCAAAATGGGGGGAACATCCGCGGGTTTAGCCGGCGACGAGACATTCAACGACGCAAAAGAAGCAGCTGCACTGTGGCTGTGTCCGCCATGCGTCAAGGCCGCTGTTAAGGAAACATGAACGTCAGTGACTGATTGTCTCAGCCGGCGCATTCGCAAAGCCCGCATCATGAGCACTGAAAAGGACGAGGACATGATTTCCGCGAGATCAATGTAGAAAGTTTAAAGATGATGTCAAGAGCGCGTGAGCTGACATATGGATGCGGGCGAGGAGTGGGTGCGGACGTGTAGAGTAGGAAGATGACGGCAGAAGCCCAGAATGGTAGGTAATGGGGGCGATAACAGGGCGGTCGGTAGATGTAAGCGGGGAGGAAATGCAACAGGTCGATACTACACCATAACACACAGCTCAAGACTTGTGACAAATGATCCAAAACGGGTGGGTGTGTTTCTAGTTTAAGAGAGGGATATAGAGGGACGGCATAAAGCAGAGTGCAGGAAGTAGACAAGGGAGTACTTGTAATGCGGGCTGTCGTAGTCGTATATAATAAAGCGGAGAACGTTGGCCGTATCAAGTGCCGGAGTGAATAGCCGATGGATGGGAGGAAGGGGAAACAATAAAGTTGGCATCCATTGTGTATAATATATCAAGCATCCGCACCACTCAGCATCGTCAAGTCAAACTTACCTTTGTCAGAGTCCATGGTTTTGATTCGGAATACGTCTTGTGAGTGTGATGATCAAGAAGGAGTAATATTAGAGATGAGCTAATGAAGCTGCTACAGTCAGCATCTACTTGATCCGAAGCAAAATCAAATAAACAGTCACGCCTGCAATCGTCAGAGTGGGAAGAGAAAATAAAGGGAACAAATTGTTCTTCAAATCTCCTTTGCTCCCACCGACAGGCCCCAATAAGCCACAAACTGCACCAAAACGGCAAGAGACCTTCACGTCACAACAGGTCCCAGTATATATAGTCAGTATCAACAAGTCATTGACATTAAAAATGCTTCAGATAACCCTGTAGGCCCTTGCAACTCTACCATTAACCAGACTAGGGAGGTATTTTATCTACAAAAGCCCTGATTGAATCCTTGCACAGCCCTTGTACAATCCTGGTAAGCACATAGTTTTGTGATTCTATTGGTGCCTACAAGGTTAGATAAAATAAACCCTGCCTCTGTACCCTAATAGGGGAAACTTTTGAGTGCATTGACTGTAATGTCAATTACTTGTTGATACTAGCTTTATATCCATCAAGAATTTAGGTATAGACAGCTATACTGCTGACTTGGGGCCTTGTTGGATTGCAATTGCTGAGGCTTTCACTGATTGACAGTGGACAATGCCTTTGTTTCTGGTGCCAACAACAGCACTAAGAAAGCAAGCAAGGAGAAATGAAATGGGTGGATGGCTATGGAGTGGTGTTTCAGTGAGGCCTGGTATCAGAATCACATGCATAGTAATGGAAACACAAAGTAGTAGTTGGTATTACGCATTACAAATAGTCTAAGTTCTATTGTCTGTTGTATAATTACTGTTGTGCTATGATGATCTGTAAGGCTAATTCTAAGACCTACATTAGGGATGTGATATATCCTGACACTTGACAATATGTTTATCACCAATGGTCATGTAAATTTACAGCGGAATACAAGAGAGAAATTATGAGGCGATAAGTATATAGTGTGAGGCGGGGAATGTATATATCATGCAATATGAGCTATTCTGTGATGTAGGGTGGAGAGATGGACTTGGTATCAAGGAAAGGCTAATGACGACGATGAAAGGCACGAAAAAGTGGGTCCAGAGAGGATCAACGTACTTGCCTTTTTTTGGACTTGACGATACATGTAGTTGGACGAATAAACAATGCTAAACACTTGTTGATATCACAAGCTGACAGACAGGCAACAGTAAAGTCCGACCCCTGGAGTCACATCATATCAGCCCTTTTTTATGCCGTAGATACATCGCCACTTTCTTTTTCTTGTTTTCAATGTTACTGAACTGCCAAGGCTTCTCTGTGATTTGTCGGCTGACAGATTAGGAAAAGAACAAGAAGTTCACTCTTCCCAGGGGTCCACTTCCTCTCTATCCAGGGGCCCCCGCTCGTCTCTGGTTTCCCCAACCCGTTTCCAGTCTTTTTCTTTCTAGTATATATATAGGCCAACAACACACAGACAATCTTCACCTGTCATTACCAACCAGTTCGACTCTGCCCCCGTCAATCACACAGGTCCGACCTCCTCAGCTTCTAGGATCAACCGTAGACTCTACAAAATTTAGCTTTGCCACTGATGAATCAATATTATACCTATATTATACGAATGGGCCAGGCGAGGATTTATTTGGATTATCAGCGGATGCCGAGAGAAAAACCTGTATGTTTAAAACCCGGGGAGATGAAGCCAGCCGCTTGTTTCAGGAATCGGGGGACAAGGAATATTGATGGCCCTAGGTAAGATGAACAGAAAAAAGAAAAAAAAACGAGAGAAGAGAAAGCGGAATCTGGATTCTGGTCGGGGAAGACGAACTGTTTCTAGCGATCTCAGATTTTACCATCAAATCACATTAGACTGGACTTGCTCTTTTCAATTTCTGGCATAGTTTCTTTCTGTACCTGGTTACAGGATCTACCTCGCCCGGTACCTCGTCGCTCACTTATGACGCAGTACCGAAACGGCCCCAAGTACTACTACTTATATAAGCACAACCGTCGGCTTACCAGAAGCTTGGGCTTGGCCTCCAGACACCGGCCGCATGACGAGGGTTACAAACGAGTCAATTTATGCACCATATGCAGTTTCTTCTGCATCATTGGATTTGGTAAGCCTTATTGTTGGATTCTGTAAAGAACCCGCAGCTCTTTGGAAACTTGAGCAAAGAGTCAAGAAGGTTGAGAACAGGAACATCCAATGCAAATACATCACCAACTACTTGGCAATCCTATAGTTAAATATCAACCATCGAAAGGAAACAAACATTCTCAAAGCCCATAATCCAGATAAAATCTCATTGCAACAGCCGCCAATAGCACACACTTTCTCAATATTACTGAAAAGTACCATGACATGTGTCCACACCAAACCAACTCTCCGGTTCGCGCGATTCCTTCACACCACGGCTCCTGACCCCTGCGTCCCGATCCGAATGAACCCCAAAATGCACGTAGGCACAATCTACTGACCATCGTATTTGAATAAACGATTCCGAAGATTTTACCGTAAACCTCCATCCACCTTTTACTTCAGTGATCAATTGCAAACATAAAAAAAATGACAAAGCCAGAAAACGCACACTCACTTTAGACGTTGAGTTCGGCGGTGGCAGCACCGTCAATCTTGTTACGGTAAGGAGCAAGCTTCTTCTCGAGGACACCACCAGGGCCAGCAAAACGAGCGGTGATACCAGGAGAGCGACCAACGAACAGCTTAGGGTCCATCATTTCATCAATCTCATCCTTAATAGGAGCCTGCAGAAAAGAGTCAGTTAGCATACATTCAAATGCATACAGGCGACAGTGGGTATCAACTTACAAAGAAAGGGTTAGCCTTCATGCGCTCAACGAGATCGTTCTTCTTGCCCTCCTGCTTGACAACCTTGGCGGCCTGGTGAGACAGAACACGGACCTCCTCGTGGGCCTCCTGGCGGGAAATACCCTTCTGAACAAGTCTCATAAGGATGTTCTCAGTGACCATGAAAGGGAGCTCCTGAGCCAGCTGTTCCTGGAACTGGGCAACATTGACAACAAGACCACTGGTGACGTTGTCCAGAGACATCAGAAGAGAATCAGCTATCAGGAACATCTCGGGAATGTCCATACGACGAATGGCAGAGTCATCAAGAGTCCGCTCGAACCATTGGGCGGAAAAAGTACCAGAGAAGTTGGCATTGATGGTCGACAGCTTGCGGCCAAGGGAGCAGATGCGCTCAGAACGCATGGGGTTGCGTTTGAATGACATGGCCGAGGAACCAATCTGGTCCTTCTCGAAGGGCTCATCCATGACCTTGTCGTGAGCCATGTGACGGATATCGGCGCCAATACGGGCGGCGGTGGCACCGAAGGCAGAGACGGCGTTGGCGACACGGAGGTCGACTTTGCGGGTGTAGGTTTGAGTTGAAATGTCGTAGACAGCTGGGAAGCCGGCCTTCTTGCAGAGGATCTCGTTTAGCTGATCAATCTTGGACTCATCACCCTTAAAAACCTCAAGAAAAGAGGCCTGGGAACCAGTGGCACCCTGGGCACCACGGAACTTGAGGTCAGCACGGATGCGCTCAATGTCTTCGAGGTCCATCATGAGGTCTTGGGCCCACTGGCAGACACGGCGACCGAGGGTAATGGGCTGGGCAGCCTGGTAGTGGCTATTTATGTGACATCGTGGTTAGTATATTGATTGTTGTGGATGTTTCAGTGGAAGAGAGGGTCTTACGTGAAACCCAGGACAGGGAAGTCCTTCCACTCCATGGCAAATTTGGCCAGGTTATCGATGACCTTAGCAAGCTTGGGGAGGATCAGGTCAAGAGCATTGCGCAGGAAGATCAGATCGGCATTGTCGGTGACGTAGCATGAGGTAGCACCAACGTGGATGATACCAGCGGCCTTGGGGGCATCCTGACCGAAAGCGTGGACGTGAGCTACAAAGCAAGAAATTTATAACCCGTTAGTAACTACAGGATAACATGCCTTCGCGTAACTCCACCACATGCTCGGGAAAACTCACCCATGACATCATGGCGGCGTTTCTTCTCCTCGACAGCCGCAACCTCGAAGCCCTCATCGGAAATGCGAACATTATCACGAAGTTGCTGGATCTGCTCATCAGAGAAATCCAGGCCAAGCTCCTTCTCAGCCTCAGCCAGCCAGACCCACAGCTGACGCCAAGTCGACACACGAGTACGAGCCGAGAACAGCTCCATCATCTCCTTACCTATTGTAATAGCATCGCCAAGGTTAGTTGGACATCTAGGGTTATTGCACTTGCGTGCTAGGTTGTGCGCATCAACGGCGCTGCGGCGGGTAGAGACTGACTGGCGTAGCGAGCACCCAGAGGGGTCTCGTAATTGTCGTAGTTAGGCATGGCGGGCAAATTGGCGTTTGTTCAGATGAATCGGTGATGATTAAATCTAGAGGTCGAGAGAAAGGGAACAAAAAAAAGGGGGAAAAAAAGAAAAAGAAAGGAAAAATTAAAATCCCACCAACCGACTCCCGTAGTGGCGAATTCACATAAAAGGCGGGGTGATCCGTCTCTACAGTTTTGACTCTAATCGGACGCATCAATTAAAACTTGCAGCTTCGATTTGTCCTGTCATCTGCTGCTCCTGAGGCTCCACACTGACACTAACAAATAATTATTCTGGGTCCAATTACAGAGCCATGATATCTCTGATTTGTATGACATTAGCCTGTAAGCCGGTCGTAAACTTTTCATCTTTCGCAGACTCCAAATTCAAGGGGGAAAAAAATCAACTGCCCCTCCTTTCTGCCAGGTCCTTTGCTGAAGTCGTGACTTAGAAATTGCCGGACTTAGAAGGCGGTATAGAGTAGGACTTAGTGATTATTCGGGTACACTATACTTTGGGGCGATCTGGAGAACAGCGAGGATTGTTGATGTACCCGACTTCGGCCGTGATGTAATTTTTACATCTTCCGGTATAAGTCGGTTGCTTGGTGTTCACGAACAGAAACTTCGATACATGGCCAGGTCATGATCAGGGAGTTCAAGATATATTAGATGGGCTGCATTATACTAAGGTTGAGAATCTCGTGAATGGTGGTAACAAGAGTGAAAAGATGAACTAGATATCGAAATCATTATTATCTAGTACTTAGATCAGCAATAATTGATGGACCTGTTGATTATACCCGCTTTGCATACTCTGTAACACGAGTCAATATTAATTAATCTGCCACTATCATTCACAACCTCAAGTATCATAAACATTAGGGTTAGGCAATCCAACTGCCTGGTACCTTTCCGCATCACTGTAACTACAAACGCATGCGATCAGCCGCCCCATTCAGCATTCCTAACTACCCACTTCCGCCTTGTACAACCCCCATCCACCATCTATCCTCTTCTACAATCCCAAACCGCTCAAAAACCCACCTTTCTCTGCAGCTTCCCATGCCACCAAATGCCATGATCCGATCTCTCTCTCCAACTTAAACTCTTTCCTTCCCCCGTCCCACCAAGACCCTCCGCTTCACAAACATCACCAAGAGCTGTCGTGCGAATGCACCCGTGCCTTCCTTTTGGGGTTGTGGCTGGTTACGAACGTGGCGGGTTAATAAGGAAAGACGGGATGGAAAGAGCGGGAAAGGAGGAAGGAGGTTGTTCAAGATGAGACTTGGGGTTTGGGAGGAAGTGACTTTTTTGATTTTTTTTTTTCGGGTTGTAAAGTTTTGTGACTGGCGAGGCTTTTTTTTGTGCGAAGTGAAATATTGGGGTTTGATTGATGTGGTTTTGAGTACTGAGGTCTTTGTTTGATGTGACTTGTGTGGATGGGTCAAACACATGAGAGACAAACTCACAAAACAACCAGAAGATCCTCGAAAAATGAAGTACAGGCTAATTTGATTTTATGGTGATTTGTGACCGATAGATACCATCCACACACTATTCTGGTCCGTCGGACATTCTGATCATTCCCTTCCCCGTCATGGGTCCTTCCGTTCTCATCCCCTTCCTCCCAATTACCGTCGCCGCTGCTTCGTCCTCCGCCCTCATTGGTCTCTTCACTACCGGCTCCCAAAGTAAACCCCCCCTAAACCTTGCCCCCAATCTTTCCGCCGAACGACTCCCCCTCAACTAACACCGGCCAGCCATAACTGCCTCATGTACGAATCCCTCGGCCGAATACACAACCTGGGACAACACCGCCGGCTGCCTCTGGCACGTCCCCGCCTCCGGCCTCACCAGCCATCCCGTAACCTCCGTATCCCGCGGCATATCCTGCATCTCGACCCCCGGGGCAACACACTATGGCTTGGTGGTCCTGTCCATTGCCGAGGGCGACAGTGTGCATCTGTTCACCTCAGTGACGACGTCGACAATGATGTGTCCGGGGGCCGGTTGTGGGACGGTGAAGATTAAGGATTATGCAGATAGCGAAGAGGCGGAGATGGCGACGTTGGTGACATGTTTGGAGGACATTAGATTGACGGATTTGGCAAAGGGGGAGACAACGGCAGAAGTAGTGCTCTATCGGAATCAAACCGACCTCACAGATACAGCAACGCCAACTATTACATCTTCAGCTCCACAAGAAACCTCACCATCCGCCCCAGCGTCATCATCAAACCCCACCTCAACAACCATCCCAGCAACCCCCCTACCCCCCTCCGCCATAGCTGGCATCTCTATCGGCATTCTCCTATCCATAATCACCATCTCCACATTCCTCCTCTTCCTTTGCCGCAGCCGCCACCAAAACCGCCACCCTCTTCCCCCCTCTTCAACTCTCACCACCGCCTCCCCACCTCCTCCATGGCCCCAATGGACCACCACCTCTTCCACACAACCCCCCACCGAACTCCCGCAAACCTCCGTTGTCCCCGAACTCCTCGGCAATACTACGCACCCCTGCGAACTTGACGCCACCTCCATCGCTCCATCCGCCACCCTCCAATACCACCAACACCATCACCGGCCCGTCTCCTCGCTGAGCCGGCGGAGCGCTGAGATACGCCGATATCATGCTTTTGGGGGGGAAATGGACGGCGGTACGGGACACCCGTATCAGTTTTACTCGCCATGGAGCGTTGGGGATGATTTGGAGATTGAGGTTATTGGACAGGAAGGACAAAGGGAAGAGGAAGGTGGTGCGAGTCGGAAGACAAGTCGAGGGGGCAGTGTTGGAACGGAGAAGAGGGGGATGCCGTCTGCAATTTTGGAGGATAGTAGGCAAGGAGGCAGGTTAGATGCAGAGAGAGGCAAGCCGTTAAAGACAATGACAGAAGACGGCGGATCAAATAAGCAGGTACAAGAAAAGACAGGAGGGACTTCATCCTGATATGAGTTTAAGTTATAGCCAGTTTACATAATCTGATATGTCCATTATTTACGAATAACCACCATATGATGTCTGGTGACCAAGATCACTCGCATTACTACTTATCTCACTTGCTTAAATAATTGGCAGTATCATGGAATTAATAGTTCGATAAAAAAAAGTAAATCATGTTGGGTATCTACAATATCCAAGCTACAAAGTAATTAAAGCAATCAACCAAATCTATAGAGCCATAAGAAAAGAAAGAAAGTCATCATGACAAAGCTGAATTCCCCCCACTCTACTGGTATACACCTCAATACACAAATCTCACACTAATTATTCATCGTCGTCATCATCTCTTGGCATCCACTGTTCTGGCGTGAATTTTGGATTCTTGAAGTGCGCCTTGTTGAAGTGACTGTTTTTGTAACTTGACACTGATGCAGGCTGATGGAATGCTCTGTCCAACTTGAGACACTCCGCCGAGAACCTAAGTGGATATTCATTGGCTGCTGACTTCTGGATTGAGGGGAATCTCTCGTAAGATGGAGTTGTTGGCATAGACTCTGACAGTGGTATCACTGATGGTACCTGATTCATCATGGAAACAGACGGCATTGACTGAGCGTGGTTGAGACGAATTTGTAGATCAGGCGCGCTTTGCCGGGATTGAGCGGGCATTGCCATCATTGGAGTTTCCCTGGCAGAAGGTAAGTTGTGACAACTCACAGAGGAAACTCCTGCCAAGTCCATGTCCACGTCCACGGGAAGGAAACCAAAAGGCATGCTGGCTGCTGCTGGTGCGCCAAGAATCGGTGGAGGCGCACCTGGAACGATACTCATGCCAGGGACAAGATTGAGAATATTGAAATCAGTGTTGGCAAATGTTGACAGCCCGTCAGTGACATCCGCCCCAATCCGGAATGGGATTTCAGCACGGTTGACCGATATGTCTAGAGAAATATTGGCCTGAGGCTTGTAAAGAATATCATAATGATCAGGCCGGAATAACAGATAAATGGAACGTCCAGCAGCGTCTGCTTGCTCAATGCTGGCAGTGGCTGGAAACAGGTGGATATTGGCTTGGCTCCCCTTGCTGCGGTCAAGATAAACAACTTGCAACACCATCTTAGCTGGCTCTAGAAGAGACTTTGTAAGAGCATCGATACCGATGTGTTCAATCTCACGACCATGGGGCTCGATATTTGCCTGGCAGTAGTTGGGAAGGCCAGATCCATCCGTGTATGGCTCATAATCAGGGTTAGATCTAATGGTAGCGGAAGCAATGAGCCGCATGTGGTACATGATGGCATTTGAGCGGCCATCGTCATTGAAAGCTGTAATAAGCAATAACATAGCGTGAGCTACACCGTTTGACAGTCCATCCTTTAGCTCCTTCATGAGATCAAAAGTCTCATCCAGGAAATCTGCGATGAGACTGGCATCGTAGCCTGTGGCCGTCTCAATCACTTGCGTCAGTGACTGAAGCCGAACAATTTCATGGTCAAACAAGGAAACATTTTGAAGTTCCACTAGTTTTTCAAGGTATGAAAAAGCAATTACTGAGATACAATTAGTAATCATGTTTTTTGTTTTACATCGGAAACATTGGATTATCTCACCTCTCCAACCACAGTTACCATCACCCTTGATGGCTCTATATCTATCATAAGTTTGAGACAGGGCCTGGAAATAACCAGTCAGTCTGAGTCATCATGTTCTGTCTCCTTTTCTAACAACTTACCGTAGTCTTCTCGACATACACAGGATCGGGCCGAGCATACGCTTCGGTCAACACATAACTCGACACCTTGTCACCAACTGAAGGACCCTACAAAATTGAGCAATTTAGTAAGTATACTGATTTCAGATGGCCGGGATTAAAAGCCCAACATACCTTTAATTCTGGTTGATAATCACGAGCCAGCAACTCTTGCGTCGCCATATCATTGGCCAGGGCAGCTGCGGCTGCGGCTGCCATTTCATCGTCATTCAAATTCCCAGAACCATTCATGGTGGCTTTTGGCAATCGGGATGCCGAGTTTAACCTAGATTGACTTTGACGATAGGATTCCTTGTGAGCACGCCGAATATTTGGTGTGGAATGTTGAAATTGGAAAGGAAACCCGGATGTATGCGGACTCGATATTGTTGGTGATTGGGTGAAACAGGATTTTGATGAAACAGAATATATACTTGGATCCAGAGAAAGCTTTCCGGCCGTGGGAACAGACGCTGTGGCAGCAATCAGGGATACGGATGAAGCCTGGGAATCCGATGCGGAAAAGCCTGAAAGGGTCCGAGTAGTCACGACACTCGGTGCACGGGAGGATGAGGAGATGCTTCCAGAAGTAGCCGACAAGCCTTGTGCACGGAACTGAAAGCCTGACTGATGCAATGGACTGTGAAGCTGATGATGAGGCGATGAGAAATCAGGTTCAGAGTGGCGAGCAGTTGTGTTCTGTGAGATGTGAAAGGCGTGGTTCTGCGCGAACTGTCTTTGTGACTGTAGGACGTCTAGGTTGTGCGTTTTCGAGTGCTGCGATGATGACCTGACGGGAAGATGGTTGAATGGTGACAAAGTCTGGTCAGTGGAAACCTTCTGCTGGCGTTGGGCACGATCCTTATTGAACTGGTGTTGAATCTGTGGTGATGGGACAAAGCTATTGGGGTGCTGGTGGTGTTGCTGTTGCTGCTTCTGGTGGGGAGAAGGTCGATGGTTTATATGGTGAATTGAGTGAACTGTGGAGTGAGGTTGGGCGACGGAGACGGCTGATGAAATGGTGCAGAGTGCAGCATTCGATACTGGCGTGGATGGCGCTGCAGGGTGTGAAAATACAAGTGCAGGTGCCGCAGTGGGCGTGTGGTCCGCAGAAACAGTGGAAATAGAGGAAATCGAAGCAGATGCAGGCGCCGCAGGAACAGCGGTATTGGAAGGGGCAATGGGCGATGCAACAGGGACAGGTGATTCCGTCGGTAGTGGAAACTGCACTTGTTGCAACCTCTGGTTCTGCAGTTGTTGCTGCAGTTGTTTCTCTCCTGCTGGTGCAGGTTCAGCGGGTGCAACTGCTGCATCTGCAACGTGGGATTGAGAGTGGACTGTGGTTATAGAATAGCAGCGTTGAAGCTCAAGTTGTTGTTGTTTCTGAGATTTTAGCTTTTCCTGCTCCTGCCATAATTTCTGATGTCGTTGCGCTGTAGAAAATTGTCCTGTTTGGAAGGCTTGTATATCGTTATCCACAGTAATGTCAAGGGACATCGGGCCGGCGGTCATGCTAATACCCGGCCCCACTGTCGAGGCCGGCAGTACAGGCAAAGACTCACATGCTGTTGACCCCAAATCAAAGTCTCGGTACTGATAATTGCCTGTGCTTCTCAGGCTTGATATCCCATCACCTTTGTCAGAATTCCCGGGACCGCCAGATGCGGGGCCCATCGCCGGAATGGAGAGGGATGCCCGCGGAATCGAATCCTCGTGGTGGCCATGGCGAACCAACAGGGGATTTCCTTGCTCAACGCAATCATTGTTAATGGGGACGGCGGAGGTGGCCGTCGAGGCCAGGTAAAAAGCGGCCTGCGGTGTGGCCTGCGATTGGAACATGTTCAGGCGAGCGGCCGAACAATGAAGCCTATTAATATATCCAGAGTTTGTCCAGAGAAAGCCGTCCACGAAATCTTGCTGTATGATACAAAAAAGGTAATCTGATCGCAAAACGGCGGTTAACCGTGCAAGCTGTTGTCGGATGAATGTTGGCGATTGGTCAACGACTGGGGAATATCTGGCCAGAGCTTCTCGAAACTCGCCCAAGCTTTAACGGCTTTAATTTACAAGCGTCTTGAGATTGGTAGACAATATGAAAAGTGGATGTAATACCGAGATCCGTACCAGAAATCTAGATTGATGATAACAAAGTGTGTAAGAGAATAAGCAACATGGGTGATGAAGATGATGCAAGAAGAAAACAAAAGGCCGTGGGAGTATCCAAGTCTGGGACATAGAAATTATGAAAGTGCAGCTGTTCTCTTGGTTCTCCGGGTTTTGTGTTTCTCTGTTTTTGTTTCGTCGTGTCTTGTTCTTGTTGTGTGTGTGTGTGTATCCGGCTGTGGTTGTGTCGTTTATGGTATTTAATCACACCGAACGATATATTGGTACGTCTGCTTCACTGTTGTCTCTGTGTATGCGTACATACATACGTATCCTCTCTATTATATATGATTCTTGTGTTTTTCGGTTTGGGGTTATTGCATGTTTCTTTTGTTCAACAATAACGTGTGGAATGTTTATCAAGAGTGTGGGGAATGGAAACAAAAAAGTACCTTCTTCTCTTTGTTTCTTGTCTGTACTTGCCAGAAAAGCAAAGTAGGACCACACCAAGGTTTTATGCGTGTCCTTAATGCTCGACCACGGGAAAGAAAAGCTAGATATCCAAGCCCTCTTTAGCTCTTAATAGTAACGATCCCTCAGATTAAGATAAATGTTATGTTAAATGCATTATGTTTTAATGGCTTTATTTGCTTTTTCATTTACTTTGCCTGGATATACGGACGGGGTGTAGTCAAAAAAATATTAATGGGGCAAGTAAGCGACTTTGGCAACTTGGCGCTGGTGAGAAGAGAAACTTGGCTGGAAGGATGGCGGGGAAGGGGTGCATCACCCAGCACCCGGAACACCGTCACAAAAGAAAGCACACTGAGATCTCGATATTGGGTGTCATCAGCCCTGGAAGGACAATTGTTTTTATTTGTGATTCCGGGCTCATGGGAAAATCGGCCACCCCCCTTCGGACCTGTATACCTATGTAAGAAGGTCTTGCGAACAACTACATACATGTTGACGATGTATTCGCCAACGCCACCAGGCTTTGCCGCAGCCATAAACCTACACTTCGAACGTCAAGTCGATGCTGACCAAGTATGAATATATAAATAGTCACTGTTATCTCCTTTGTGACAATGCTCCTAGCCCAGGTTCATTGTCCAATTTGTCAACGGCAAATGACAAAATCCTACTTATCTGACAACTCCTATTGTTCCCTATCTGGGATTTTCCCGGAGCATATTTGTAGTTCTACGAAGAAGGCTTCTATATCATCGGGAAATGTGTGCCGTGTACTGTATAGTATAGTCTCTTACAATATATAGAAAAAAAACATCCGACTCGCTGAGTCTACTCTCAAGAGACTGGTCTCAGAACCCAAAAATCTTCTCAACTTCATCAATTATGAATGAAGAGTGATGTGTATGCAAATGCAAAGTACCCCACATAATCCAACAGCCGTATTTCCAGGCTGAACCAGAATTTCGTCCCTGGGCTTAGATTGCATCGCTTATGGTTGAGTGCCTCGATTTATCGACCAAGGACAAGTCATTTCAGCAATTTTTTGCGTGTAGAGTTTGTAAGCTAAGTATTCAATCAGCTTGAATCTCTGCGGCATCAACAATTGATTACAGTTCCACCAATTGACAGTACTAACGATAGCGATGATCGGATTGTCAATCTGCCGGTTGATCCATAGTTAGAAATGGCTGAAATAACATCTAGCACTATTTTCTCTAAAAAGAAAAAAAAATACAAATTGGCAGAAGCAACTAGTTATTAGAACCAAATGACATCATGTACCAGAATGAGATTTGCCCATGTCCTCGAGACAAGTCGAGGGTTATCAGAACCCTAAAATTGCTGAATTTTGAATAAACCCAAGGAAAGAAAAGAAATATGGAAATAAACCAGGAGAAAGCCAAAACTAGGCCAACCGCCGTGGCTTACAGGTTTTATAATTCTTCACGGCGCTCACACATACATACATTTACACAGCATTCAGCAGCCCCAGCAGCCAAAATTCACTGCGGATCTCGAGTCCGCACATCTCGGTAGATGGAAGCCTGCTGGCCGCCACTGGGAAGCGGGAATTACTAGATTGAGGAAATTTTGTCGTTTACGGCTGGACGCCGGGTATCTGGAGGGAGGCTGACGGCATTATTTTATTGAGCCATGAATGACGGCTGATTGCTAAATTTTAGCATCGTGTAAATACAATTAGAAAATAATCAGATTTTAAACATATTAAGAGACTGCACCATCAACTAATTATCTATCATCTCGATATATTGTCGATGCCAATGGACTCTTGATTCTTTTCGGCGGTCATTATTCCCACTGTGTAGTATACACCCCACCCCCCATCCATCCATCTCGGCCGGATCTACCCATGACATCGTTGGGCGCAAACACCTCTGGAAATCCACCGATAGCCAACCCATTACTACCTATACCAACGTCCTACTATAGGATTATTTCTCCTCTTCCCCTCTCTTTTCATCATCCAGTACATTATACATGTCCACACGTTTATACATAGATGGAGAATCTTCAGCGCAGGGTCTGAGGGTTTCAACATGTCGATTCAGGTATCGAGATTTTTTATGGTGGTACGGAAATTTGAGTGTGGATGGAAAGGCTGGAGAGTGGCGTCGAGCTGCTCTGACCGCTAGATCTAAACATCTAAAACGGTATCTATAACATAATCTGCAATGAAAAGACTGGAGAAGGGAGACCAGCCAATATTAAAAAAGACAATAAAAGTCACATCAAATAAAATGCATTCATATCAGCCACAGTCATCTATCTATCTCTCTTTCAGGGGGGCCCTCTCGCATCACCCAGAAGCCCCAACGAGATAAACCGGACAATAACCTCCTAGATTTGTCATTTTGAGCTCCGCTTTGGATTGGCTGAGATGCCAAATGTAGAAATCTCAAGTCACTTTATGCAGCTGCTCAAGTTGCGAGGGAGCCTCCTCCCATTGTTCCTTGTTGGCCATATAAGGCCTGATTAGCTGACAAACTGGCTGGCTAGCTAAATAGCTGTATGTATTGATTTACAAGTCGAGGACAGTGATAATCGGATCTCGTGGTGACTGACTGATTTTTAAAACAGAGCTTTGGGTGTCAGAGTGTGTTAATGGGATGCCAAGGTATCATTCGGAAACCGTTTCTTTTGTTGTCCCGGGAGTGACTCTGGTTCCGTTATGTTGAAAATATTACCATGGCCTGACAAAATCTCATCTCATCTCATTTTATCTCATGCATCTATTCATCATTATTATCCTCTCTGTTACACCCCTCTTCCCACCCCACCCATGCTTAGTAGCAAATCCATCCGCAGGGCCTCTATAGAGCACCATCCTCTTCACACCATCCTTCACTATCCTCAATCCGTCACCACGAATCCTTTGAAGCCCAAAAGATACATCGTTTCTTACAGACCAGTAGGTTTTCCCATGCACAAGACGAACGCAAGTCAGTTACACCTCTTCCATGGTCTGTGGTAATATGTTGCACCCCATTCGCGTTCTTCAATGGCCATATTTACCTGGAAATCACGGACTGATAATCCCGCGATCTTGAGGCTCAAGGATCTCGGTGATTCCTGAAGGCATTTTGTATGTTTGATCAGTGGAACGAGGGAAGAGGTTGGCCGGGACATAGCGATAACATGGGAATAACAGTATTCTGTTTATTTCCTGGGGTTTTTGTTGGTATCGATATATCTGAAGACATTAGTTGCTGTTAAGAAATATTGAGAGTTATCAGGTATACGATTGAACCGGAAGCACTAGTGTAGGGGCTCTTGAGTATCGAGGAATCAAACCTTCAAAAGTTTGGAAAGTGCCATGATGTTGGGCAAAGAAAAATGTGTTAGCATCATGCTATACAACAATATGATTTCTCAGATTACTGACTAATATCATTCAAAGATTTATAGGTTGAGATCAATAAATCTGGCCTTGATTTACGTACACGAATACATCCAACCATGTTGATAGGTTGACTTTCTCAACAGAAACCCTAACACCATACCACATCCATCATTCTGGAAAACTCAGTATGGCCCAGTCAATTAATGTTACACGGGATAGATTGCATCATTGGCCAAGGATGGAAACTATAAGATTATTAATCACTAAAACATGTTATACCAACTTCCACTATTTCGTATTTGATTGTTTAGATCCTTTATTCAGCTAATGGTTAAACCTCAATCTCCTGATGCCAACTTAAATACAGGTCCACACCAGGCTCTACGGGCTTTGGAGTATAGCATTTATTTAGTCTGATTCGTCTTGTACATTACTTTCTAATTTTGACAGACTTCTTGAGATTACAGAGCGAATGCCGATGTCATGGAGCGGCAACTATTGTTATCCCTGGGTGAACAGTCGGCGGGAGGAAGCGTTAGCGAAGAGAGGATTTGAACTTAAACGGTGAGCAAGGACGAGGGATGAAGGTAGCAGGATCAAGGGTAGTGCGGTTAGGGTTATACGAAAACGTCACGCCAACCTTCTAGAGCTCGACATTGTCGTTGGGTTTTCCGTATACCCCTTATCTCTATTTATTTGTGTTACTGAAGTTTTTACAGACAAGTGCTGGTGTTACTAGAGTTAATAACTGTTTAAATTGATCCCACGAGATATCCATAACAAAAATCACGTAGAATACTATATGAGCTCACTATGCTGCTGGCCAGTCTGGCAGTAAATGCTCATCTCAGATCAAAGATATTTACGACTAATAGCACGATATCTGATGCCAAATTTCCTTATGGTATACAAAAATAAAAAAAGTTACGAAGTCAACATATAATTTCTCGACTACGCTCGAGTCTCATGTCCCCTCCATCATGTAGACATGGATATGAGATCTCCCACTCTGGCATCTGCGGAGTATCAACTTTGGCCCCACCAACTGCAGAAAGGGACCCTCAATGTTGCATAAACGCATCTAGCGATGGTTAAACCATTATTTTCAACATTGCACATGTGCTTCCACCTCCTTTATACTGGGGCAGTGGCAACTTCTGTATGTCTGAAAGGGTTTCCACATGAGGTCTAGCGGCTGAGGATCTTTCAGATAATATTCGATATATGCACAGTGATCGGAAGGCCACAGATGGAACCCATTGCATCTTGTCTCAGTCTAGGAAACAAAAAGTTAACACTTGGGGGGGGGGGGGGGTTTAGCCGGATATCTGCCGACCAATCGAACAAAACGAAATGGGATCACCTGTCATAGAGACGATTCATAAGATAGAACAATGCAATACAGAAGAAAAATAGCCGTAGTTTGTACCCAAATGGTTGCATTGGTAAAGTGAACACTCGCAGTAAATATTGGGGGCACCGATGGAGTGGTAATCGAACAGATATTCTAGAGCGGACGATATTGGATCGTGGGTGGAGGCTCCACACGCACATACACACATCGACGCCCACCGTTGGCGAACATCTATTATATCAATACAAAAATTTGTCTAATTAACATTATGGTACTAATTTTTAATTATACTTTTTATATCTGCAGAGTAGCCTCTTGTGGAATCTCGAGCCCTTCTAATGACTGCCCACGCCACCACCACCACATACTTCCACATCACGAGACCAGGCCCAACTGACCTAACCACTAGCTTCTTCCCGCCCTCTGCCCTCTGCCCTCTGTATCCCAACTTCGCTTTTTCATATGTATTATTCATCTCCATTCTTCACTCTCTACATAAACGAGTAGTCCATTCCTCATTGCCACGCCAAACAAGGAAGGACCGGGCCCCATCCAGTCCGCCCAACCCGTTAAATCACCCCCTCCCTCTCTTTCCCGTCGCCACACCACACAAAAGTATATACGATACTACCAGAAGTATGGTCAGACAATCCCAACTCTCTTACCCCGCGTCAACGACACGGGACGCATGGCCCAGAGTCCAGAGCCCAACGACGTACCCGCTTGTCAAGTCTACCCACCCCATTATGCCCTATCACATCTCACTTTCCAACCCTCAACTACCATCGACATGTCCTGACCCGCTAAAAAGGTCCGTGAATTTACCTTCCATGATACCTTACAGTATTCATCCAAGTTTTCTCATCTTTCACTCATTCACTCACACTCTGTCTCTTTCCATGATCCGGCAGCCCGACTGAATAATCCCACGCATCATCTGACACTCTTCTCTATCCCGATACCAAACAAGACACGAAAAGCACATCTCGCTTCTGTCAGTTGGGTACCGGTGGTGACCGTGATGTCATCTATGCACATACATAAACGAACCCAGCCTAACTATATACCGACAGCGGACGCAGTCCCTCCGAGGACTCCCCATCGCTTGATTCTAGACAAGGCATGGACGACAGGTGACTTGCGTACTTACAGTATGTAAATTTTCAGCAGGGGCAAAGATTAACAGGCTTGATTTTCACGGAACGATTAAAAGGGAATATAGAAAATGGCAGGGATGTAATGGAAGGATATAGTTGGTGAAGGGAGTTCGGCATCAAGTCTGACAACTGTCAAGGGTAAGTCCAACTCTCACATCCCGTGTATCTAGTCTTCAACTCCGATCCTGATTACACACACAACTGTCTAACATAAGCCATCATCCTGTTTTCCTCGCCAGCCGGCGGCACTGGCCGTCGATCATGGTAGCCCCTCTAAGCTACATCGCTCACACGCTCGCCATTACCCCTCCCATTCACACATAGACAAGACTCATAGAAATCTATACAGTATTATCATCATTAGTCGTTATTCATGTTATTTACGAATCGTCTCAGCACTCAAGACATCCCAGTCATCCTTCCTACGCATCTTCTTAGGCACCATCTTCCTGATCGCTATCCCTCTTACTCTCGCGCCCCGCAAGCTTGGGGGCCTTCTAGACCAAACCCTCCACCGTATCATCCGGCGCACTTCTCATATCCCTCCCTGCCCAAACTTCCCCGACCACCGCCACCCTAAACTTATCCACCGCCTCACATAACTCCCCCACCTCCCTCAGCCTCTGCGCCTCCTCGTCATCCTCTGTCTTAATCCTCACTGTGCCCTCCACCTCGTCAATCAATCCATTAATCTTACCCCCCGAAATCAGCAACCCCACAATATCAGTCGCCTCCTCCACTGAAATCTTCAGTCTCTTGGCAATCGACGACAACCGCATCGCCACATACGGAGCCACAAGCTTGTATACGCCCTTGATACGAGAGAGCCGAGTCACCTCGGCCATGTTCTCGGCGATGAAGGGGTCCGACATAATGTCCGGGTTTGCATCGAGAACAGCCTGGAAAGCGTTGACATCGTCTTTTTGGTAGGCGTCGACGAGTTCGCGCATAGGGACGATGCGAGGGTCATCTTTGTATGGTTTCGTTTCTTGAGATTCAAAAGGGTTGATGTCAGATTTCATGAGCATGGTGGTGAGCAAGAGGTATTTCAAGACTTGGATTCGCTGAAGAGATCCGGTTTCGTCGTAGCAGCGGAACGACTCAAAGAAGTCGGATTTTGCATTCATCCAGTCTTCTTGAGCCATGTACATCTTGCCTCCGCATTCCTTGATGACACCCATGATCTTGGGGTGCGGCACCGCCGAGTTGATCTGCAACGCCTTGTCGTAAAGAGTCTTCAGCTGTTTGTTGTTCCCCAATGCCGAATTCAGCTGGATATCCATGGCATAGATCTCAATGGCATACGGCCCCTTGGTCGCATCATCCATGCCATCCTCCTTCTGACACGCACTATGCAACTCCTTCAGCACTGGTTGAGCCTCCGAGTATTCTTGACGGTCTATGAGCAGCTTCGCATACTTGATTGTCGTTTTCAACCAGAGACGCTCGTTATTTGACGCTTTGAAACTTGCAATGGTCAATTTGTAGATTTTGATGATATATTCGTTGGCTTCCGTTGATGTTCCCGAGGATTTTTCAATATGGTCGAGCATGTTATTGATAGACTTTTCGGAATAATTGCGCATGACATATGGGATATACGTCAGAAGCTGTTCATAGTGTTCAACAGCCTATAGTCCCATTTGTTAGTTGGTGTCCACACGTTACGCTGTGTATCGCGAGATACTCACATCTTTATATTTCCCCAATGGCCATTCCGTCTTAATCGCCTGCTTCAGCCCCTTGAATCCCCATTCTCCCTTCTCTAGTTCTAGTCCTGGAACACCCAGGAACTCGGTGATAGCCTCTTCTGGCTCTGATTGCTTATTTTGCTTGGCATTGTAGTACTTGTTTTCAATGTCTACATTGGCATTATCGTCATCATCTTCGTCTTCTTCGTACTCAAAATCGTACCTGGAGAAAATATGGCATTAGAAACCAGATTGACGCATTTTTATCGAGCAAAACTCACTGTTCCTCATCAGAATCTTGCATAAAACCGTCGTCGGACATGATGGTGGGTGGTCCACGCAGAAGGTGATACTTTGATATGACAAATATAAAAGGTAAAATGAGGGAGCCTGATTTATTGGCGACCAAATATCGTAGCTGATGACAATTAATTGGTTGCTGATATGGGCGCTATTCTCGACTATGAGGTAATGCGTTCGTTGTCTAGCTGCATGCAGGGTTGGATAAGGTGGGGCTAGGGTCACTTAACGGGAGATTTCTGAATTAGGAAATCTTCTATCGATAACCACCATCTCCAAATTCGAGAGTTAAAAAATTTAACATCAAATATGCTGTATTCCAATTTATACTATCTTGTATCTGTATTTTTGTTCTGATCTGGTTTACCTTTCCGAGATCAAAATTGATCCTCAGTATTTCCGTGCCCCATACTCCTACTACTCGAGTTCCCATTCTGAATGGCCCCCAGAATCCCATCCACGTACTGCGCACCACTCCATTTCTGATGCGTCATCACTTCACACCCTATCTCCTTCTCCGGTTTTTGTACCAGCTCTACGTAGGCTAACATTCCCTCCTCCTTGAATCTTCTGGACAACTCGGTAGTAGCTACCGCATTACTATGTAATCCTGCCAATGAAATCAGCTGCAAAACAAAACCCTCTCTCGCCAAGTCCCAGATGAACGATTTCAATGTCTGTCTCGTAAATCCATGCGCCATCCAGTTGAAGCTGGGGCTCAAATTGTAAACCAGTGGCTTCTCCAGGAAAGCCCCCCGGACCGTCCGAGCCAGCTTCGTCGCAACCTCCAGATTAGGATCTCCGGTTTCAACCCACAGCATATCCGCATACGGTGCAAAGGCAATAGCTCTCTTGGTCGCCGCCTCCATGCCAGCCCGGAAATGATAGTACCCCTCGCGGGTCCGGGGAATATCCCAGTCAAAGTATACCGGTGTGTCCGTGAATTCACCAGCCATCTTGCGCCGCTTGGCAATTCCAATACTGGGATTGGCGCGCACGGTAAAAATATAGCGGTCGATGGAGGATTGCGGGAGGTTGTTGTTTCGCATATGGGCAACAGCAGCTTCGTCAAATGTGACAAATGGAGTCTTTTTGATCCAGTCGGCTTCAAAAGCGTCAATCTCAACACTTGAAGCACCCATGGCCTCCATTGCCTGAATTGTCTCGGACAAGGACTCAATGCTAGGGTCCGCCACTCCGAGAATAAACTCGTGATCTCTAATATCAACAGTACTCGTGATCAACCGTCCGCTTTCAGAGTCCGTCCGGGCAATAACCAGATTCTCGGTGCCCATTAGATCCCACTGAAACCTCGCCGCCACTAACCGGCTGATATGTTCTCCCGTTGGCACCAACACCTTCCCTGCCAAATGTCCACACCTCTTACCCCCATGTGCCTGGTCCTCAAAGTGGACCGCTGCTGCTCCATTCTCCGCAAACAACTTGGCCAACTTCATCACTGCCGTTAGCCCCCCATGTCCCGTGTCACCGTCGGCAATAATTGGTCGCAGGTAATCAATGTACGGAGTGATTTTGCGGTCCTTCGCAGACATCTTACGACGGGCATCCCATTGTTTGCGATCATGCATTGATTGGGCCTTGGCGAGGCGTTGAACTTGAGAGGGGACGGTGTTGTAAGGGTAGTCGCCGAAGTCGGGGGAAACTTCATTGGTGGTAGTGAGGAGGGAAGAACAGGCCCAACCGGAAACATAGAGGACTTCTTGGTTGGCAGCCTGTTGGGTCATTTGGACAGGATCGATAGCACCCACTATATGGTGTTACTAAGGTCCTTGCAAAGATCGATGGGACTTACTAGTGTGGATTGGTAGACGTTGTGAGGAACGTTCTTTGATAATCTTGAACAACTTTTGAGCCATTATTGAGCTTGGGTAGGTTTGACTCTGTGATCCCCTCTTTGAAACGACATCTTCAACACTATAAGGCCGCTTAATACCATCAAACCGGGGCGTCTTCCACCAATCAGTGACTTCCTTGACCTGTGCTTTATACAAATCATCTTCGCCCTTCCCAGCCTTATGGACTTCAGGAAAAAGTTGGAATGAATCTGTCGTGATTTCTTTAGAATTCATGGCGTTGGTGGTGTATCGGCGTTGTAGTAAAGATGCGGCGGCTGTTGATAACGTCAGGACCAAGCGACGTTGTCGCAAAAGATTGATAGTGGTCTGAGAATTTCGTAGAAGAATTTTTGCGATAATCATGATGATGGACTCATAAATAAGAACCTCTGATGGATGTCAAATTAATAAAGAATCAATTATATTTTCCTGGTAAAGGCTATCTTTATTCAATCTCTCTTGTGGTGCGACGTTCGGCTCAACGGTTAATCAATAGTTTGGAGATGTTGGAGATGCAGAAGCGGCTCTTAACGGGTGTGATCGGGTGCATAGTGGACACATTGATGTAATGGCCGATTTGATAAAATAAATAGGTAGTCGGCTAAATTAGAGGTGACAAGTCGAACCGGAGCCACATATTTCTCCATTGAGTTAATCAGTGGAAACTTTGTCGTTGTCATTTCGATTTTGTAAAATCTGGGGTATCCCAAAAAAGGTATATGGATTGTACTCCTTAATGAAAGTGACATTTAACCCTACCAAACATCAATCCAACCATAGACACTCAGACCCACTAAAAAGTCGTCATTACGAGAAGCTGACAGGCAACATCGCGACTTGGCGCAAAGTCATGGTACGAAGTGATCGTGTTTTTCAATTAAGTAACATTCTCTATCTTCAATTTTCGCATCATTTGTCCTAATAAATTCTACTTTTGAAAAATCTATTCACACACTGAATACTAATCGACACGACTCAATCCGCCAGTAAACCGTCAAAATGGGTGGTGGCGATCTAAACTTGAAGAAGTCCTTCCATCCCTCGCTCTTGAAGAATCAAGCGAGGCGGTACGAGGAAGAGCAAAAGGCTCTTGCCGAGCGCAAGAAAACCCAACAGCGCATTCAAGAAATCAAAGGTAAGCTCTCTCAAATGTCAGCAACGCGAAGACATACTAACCCATATTTTTAGAGGAACGTGCTAAAGAAGAAGTCCAACGCCAACTCGAACTTGCCGGTGGCCGCAAACGCATTAATCGCGTCGATTGGATGTACCAAGGCCCGACTAACGGCACCACCGGCACCACCGAAGAACAAGAAGCTTTCCTCCTCGGTAAACGGTCGATCGAGAAAGTCCTAATTGGCACCGACAACCAAAAACTCGGCCGGGACGCCGGGCAAGATTCCTTTTTATCAAGCTCAGGAAATGCAGCAGAAAACCCAAAGGATATAGCGGCGAAGATTAGGGAGGACCCATTGTTGGCGATCAAGATGCAGGAGCAGAGGGCATTACAGGCGATGGCTCGGAGAGAGGAATTAGGGGGGAAGAGAAAAGGGAAGGAAAGAGAGAGGGATTACGATAGAAGTGATAGACATAGACATCGCAGCCGAAGACATCGGAGTCGGAGTAGGGATTCGAGGGAGTCGAGTCCAAGGAGGCGGGATGAGCGCAGGAGTGACCGCAGAGAACGTGACCGGGACAGGGATGATGGGCGGTCGTCGTGGAGGGATGGAGACCGGAGAAACCATGGGGATCGGAAGGATAAGGATAGAGAGCGGCATCATCATAGGTCGGATCGGAGAGATGAGGATAGACATTGGGACTCTGACAGACGGACAGATCGGGAGGACAGGGGGAGTCGGCGGGAGAGATCGCCGAGACGTTAGTATGGGGAAGTTGCTGTACATGTACCCTAACTATATTGGTCCTAGGGTTTACAACCGGGGCTTGAATGTTGATTCACCAGCTGATGCTTATTATCTACGAAGATTTCCAATTTTTGACGTGTTATGAACATTAGTTTCCATATATAGTCACAGTGCAAATTCACGAGTTATGTCGATCGCCGACGATCCCACTTACATACATTTTCATCGTGTATATGTATGTAAATGGCAACTACCGAGATCCTCTCAGCCACATTAGATATTACAGCCAAGGCGCAGCCCATTCGACTGAAATAAACATTATCTGTTCTGTTCAAGAAATATGTTGTCCTTGCTTATCCCTTAGAAATCAACAAGAGAAGACATCGACATTCCAGATTTTGGAATGGCGGGGCAACATAAGCAGGGAGTGTAGTCCGTGCCATGCATCATACGAAGGGGTGGATAAGATATTGGAGAAGCTGATAATGATGTATCGTGGAATGTAATCACAGAAAGAAAGTTTTGAGAATTGGGCGGGAAAGAGAAATGTGTGGAATTGTCAAGAAATGAGGGAGTGGATGTTGCTGGACTGGTGGGACGGAGTCAATAACGGGTTGAGGTAGAACAAATACTTATTTCTGAAATGAGATTACACAAACACAGTCTGAGATGTTGGCTGTTGTCCCACATTAGTTTATGGACTCTAATTAAACATGCGGATAATATCGAGCTCAAAGATGATACAGATATGCTGCCACTATGAATATCTAAATGAAAATTCACCTATTTATCTACAAGTTATTTATCTGACTTCCCTTCCATACCTCAGAGATTGTCACTCTCCTCCCCTCCTTCAACCCCTGGCATGACATTGCATTGCATTGCAATCCAGGAATACACAAGATCTTGCATTTCGTGAAATACGGGCACCGTGGATCCGCGAGGCGCATACAGTGCTGATCGGGGAAGAGCGACGGATGTTACATGGCAAAGCAGCCCGAGGAGGGGGAAACAAAAAGGGTAGGATGATCGCTGCCTGGACGCTGAATTGGAAATTGCTGCTTTTGTTTTTTTACAACGCGAGTTTGGTGGGTCTCTGAGAAGAAGTTTGCAGGAGGCTTGCAGAAATTTTCGTTCGGTTGTTTGATCATCAATAAGATATCCACATCCATTTATTTGCTATATTAGCTGATAATCCGCTCTTTTTTTTTATATCTCGTAATGAAACTCACACCGCTCACGGCCCTGGCCGCCGCCAGTCCAGCGTTGGCCTACTGGTTGCCCGACATCCCTCACAATGGTCTCTCCCCCGAAAACAACGCCTCCAGCACCTACCAAATCTTCCGCAACGTCCGCGACTTTGGCGCTGCTGGAGATGGCGTGACCGATGACACGGCCGCCATTAACCTCGCCATCTCTTCCGGCTCCCGCTGCGCCCCATTCTCCTGCCTCGGTAACACGGTGACGCCAGCGACCGTATACTTCCCGCCGGGGACATACATGGTGTCGGATTCCATTGTAGATTATTTCTATACGCAAATTGTGGGGGATCCGACGGATTTGCCGGTGATCAAGGTTGCAGGAAACTTTTCGAGGGCGGCGTTGGCGAGCGGGGTTATCGACGGGAATCCCAGGGGGGAAGACGGGGTGTTGGCGTGGAAGGCGGTCAACATATTCTTCAGGCAAGTGAAAAACTTGGTGGTTGACCTAAGAGGGGTAGAGAGTGGGGTCCGGGCTGTTGGTCTACATTGGCCGTCGAGTCAGGCGACCAGTGTGAGTAATATCCATTTTTTGATGGATGATTCACCCAGGACCAACCAAACAGGATTGATTATCGAGGAGGGATCCGGAGGGTATTTGGGTGACCTGTCGTTTAGCGGGGGTATTACGGGGGCGGAGTTCAACAATCAGCAGTACACGGCAAGGAACTTGTCGTTCTTTGGGGTCCAGACAGCCGTGAAGCAAGGGTGGAATTGGTCGTGGACCTACAAGTCTTTGAACATCCGGAACTGCTCCGTTGGCATGGAAATGTCATCGGGGACCACAGGGTCACTGTCAATTATAGACTCCAGTTTCCAGGATGTTCAGAAGGGGATTGTGGCTACTTACGGAAGTGCCCACGACAGCCCAGAGGCTGGGAGCTTACTGGTTGAGAACACTGTTTTTTCTGGAGTTCAGGAAGTGATTGTACAGAGTAACGGAACTACTGTTTTGGCTGGAGGATACACGCCGACAACTCTGAAAGGTTACTTGAATGGAAACGTCTACACCCCAAATGGCCTTCAGGAAGTTGTCGGACAGGATCCTGCTTATGAAGATGCTCCTTCTGCGTTGATCGATCCGACGTCCGGCAAGTACTACGAACGGTCAAAACCTCACTATGAAGAGTATTCGGCCGATCAATTCGTGACGGCTCGCAGTTACGGCGCCAAGGGTGATGGAAAGTCTGACGACACAGAAACATTGAACAGGCTGTTTGCTGAAGTTTCTGCCCGGGACGACTACATCATCTTTGTGGATGCCGGCTTGTACTTGGTCACTGACACCGTGGTGATCCCTGCCGGTGCCAAAATTGTGGGCGAGGCTTTTTCCAGCGTGATTCTCGGCTACGGAGACAAGTTTCGGGATATTGAGAAACCATATCCCGTGGTCCAAGTTGGGAAGCCCGGCGATAAGGGACGTATTGAGTGGTCTGACATGGTAGTGTCCACCCGTGGTCCGGCCCCCGGCGCCAAGTTGATTGAATATAACTTGTATTCTCCGGACACGCCCTCCGGCATCTGGGATGTCCACGTTAGACTGGGAGGGTTTGCTGGATCCGACCTTATGGTGACAGATTGCCCGACGACGCCGGGAGTGGAGTCCATCAACGAGAATTGTATTGCAGCGCACACAAGCATTCACATCACTAAGTCTGCTGCTGGCCTGTATCATGAGAACTGCTGGATTTGGGTCTCAGACCATGATCTTGAAGATAAAAACTACACGCAGATTACTATATATGCCGGCCGCGGTATCCTCATTGAGTCCGAAGAGGGACGCATTTGGATTGTCGGGTCGGGATCGGAACATCACGTCTTGTACCAGTACCAACTTGTCAACACTAAGAATATCTACATGGGCTTGATCCAGACAGAGACTCCATACTTCCAGCCGAACCCTCCGGCATCCAAACCTTTCCCTGTCAACACTGATATGTTTGATCCCGATTTTGCTTCCGCCTGCCAGTACCGCATCGACACGGCCGCATGCGAGATGGCCTGGTCGACGCGGATTCTCTGGTCTGAGGACGTTGTGATTATTGGGGCGGGGATGTATTCGTTCTTTAACGATTATGACACGGCGTGTAATGCGATGGATGCCGAGGTGAAATGTCAGGCGAGGATCTTCGATATTGAGGAGGGCAACAAGAGGACCAAGATTTCCGCGTGGAATTTGAATACGCTCGGTTCGGTCGGGATGATGCATAAAGACAGTGTGGATGTGGTGTTGGCGGAGGATAATGAGAACGGGTCAGCGCAGACTATTGTGAAGCTGAGGTCATGAGTGATGATAATGTGGGAAGAAAGGACGATATTGATAATTATGGCGTAATAACTAAATCCACTCTAATTAATACGCAAATGCTTTTTATGATTCCGAAAATATGGCCAATACGATATAACAATGCTTATAGACAATGTCCCCCTTTTCTCTATAAAGCCCACAACTGCGACAAGGCAGTCAACCCCACAAACATGGCCTCATCCGTCCGCATATTCCGGCTGCCCATCCCCGGTAACACATTAACCCAGTGATCAAACAACTCCCTCGCCTTACTCCCCGTAACATCCACACTCGCCAGATCCTCATCGTTGCCCACTGCATACTCAATCCCCTTGGGCCCCCCAAAGACAATCAACAAATGCTTGAAATCCAACGATCCATTCTGCCCAACCTTGTACGCCGGCTTCCCTCTTTCCGACGTCCCAATAGACACATCATACCCGTCCTCATACGGCGACTCGGTAAACACCGCGCTAATCCCCTTGGCCCGCCGGATCGAGAACCCCCAGTAGTACCCCCCGTTCACCCTAGGATCCGCCGGGTGAATCGCCTTGGCGACACTCGTCGGCGAATCCATCACCACCGTCACCCTGGTGGCCGGCGGAATACTCTCCGACAACACCACGGGCTCCTTCAACCCCACGTCAACCAGCGTCCCACTGCCATTCTTAGCCTTCTTGGGCAGCGTGACGCCCTCGCGGTACGGAATCCACTCCTGCGGATGTGGATGGTGTGGCATGTCAAGCGACGGCAGCTTGGAGGCGAGCCGCAGGTTTTGGTGCAGGGGGAACAGTACTTTGCGCATAAAAGGGGGCGTCTCGAGGTAGGAGAGGACGTGCGAGAGGAAGTGGAGGGGGTCGGTGTCGGCAGTGTAGGATTTGGGGTCGACGTGCGAGGGGCGTTTGGCGGCGGGGGTGTCGTCATAGAGGATTACTTCGTCGATATTGTGCAGGGCGAGGGCGCGGCCGATGCGACCGGGGAGGGCAACTTGTTGGTCGGTGGTGTGGGCGCTGTGGTGGGGATCGGAGTTAATGGACGGAGGGTCTTCGAGGTGAGACGAAGCGGAGTCATATAACGTACTCTTCAAGGATGGATCCGGGGAGGGCGACAGAGACGGTCCATTGGCGACCGCCTTCGATGGGGCGGATGCGGGAGGTGGGTTTGGTATAGTCCGAGAGGCCCTCATGGGAGGTCTTTGTGCGCTGCTTAACAGTTAGTTTCTACAATTTTTTACCATAATGATACAATGCTCCACATACCTTGGCAGACCGATCGTTTTCAAGTTTCTCTGGCATCTTGTATGCTATGTTGTTCCTTGTTTTAGAACCAAACACTCTTTGCCAATATCACCAGCTCACTCGCTTACAGTCCGCATCCCACCAGAAGATTTGCGCTCGCAAGAAAAAAAAAGTGCGGTTAGGATGCCCATTGGATAGGCCACTTTATTTAACCCTTGTTTTGCAACAAAGTAACCCTCGTGGTCTGGCTGCTGACCAATGATTTGGCCTATACAGGGAATTAGTGGGTCTTGACAGATTTCTGTGACGTCGTTGCGCAAAGGAATGCGATCGCAAGTGTGTGTGAATAGGAGTTTTCTGTATTTTCGGTTCAAGTATTATACAGATTTCTTTAGCTTTGACAGAGTGACAGATCACATCTACAAAAATGGCCGTTCAAATCCAATCAACGTCCCAGTGGGAATCCCTCCTCTCCAAACACTCTGTTGTCATCGCCGACTGTAAATTTCCTTCTCCTTCTCTGCCGACTGCATCTCCTCACCTCACTAACACTCTTGTCCTTTAGTCTATGCTGACTGGTGCGGCCCCTGCAAAATGATTGCCCCCACCTTCTCCTCCCTCGCCACCACCCACACCTCCTCCACCGTCTCCTTCGCCAAAGTCAACGTCGACACCCAACGTACCATCGCCTCCACCTACTCCGTCACCGCCATGCCCACCTTCCTCATCTTCCACAACAACCGCGTCATCGAGACGATCAAGGGTGCGAATCCGTCTGCTTTGAAGGCTGCTGTTGAGAAGGCGGTGGCATTGTCGGGGAATAGTGGTGGGGGGCCGAGGGGGTTTGCGGTGTCGAAGGGGCATCGGTTGGGTGGGGAGGGGGTAGAGAGTAAGAAGGTGATAAATGTGGAGTATTCAGCGGGGGGGATTTTGCAGAGTTTGGTGGTTTTCATGGGGTTGTATCTTGTGTCTTTGTTTTCGGTATGTATAGTGTTATGACGATTTACGATCCTGATAGTGGCCTGAATATTTGGATCCCTAAGCCGTGACGGAATTCATGCTAACTGTGACAGTTGGATCCGTACATGTCGGCCAAGAACTCTCCGTTCAACAAGGCGTCACCGCCACCAACCATTGAAGTCAAAACAGTATCAACCGACGGCTCCACAAAGCGCGTCGTCCGACCGGCCTTCAAGACTCTAGCTGATCTCTAGATGGTTTGTTTATTTTATGATATCCTGTTAATAATGCGTGTTTGATATTATTTACCCAGAAATATATTGCATCATAATTATTATCTTGGCTACGATAAAGTAGTACCTTACCTTACCTTAGTCCCCCTTCTCATTACCGGCCGCGGCCCTCTAGACCGCGTACCGCTTGATAATCTTCTTGGCAACCAACTCGCCACTCCAATACGCCCCTGTTGTCGTCCCTAACGCCACAAACGGGGCCGTATGCTCCCCTGCAAACCACAGCCCGCCATCCGGCACACCCTCCCGCATCGTCTCCACATCCTTGTCCCCTTCCGTCAGCCCGACTGGGAAATTTCCGTAACTTCCATTCCCTGCCAAATCATCCGTCAACCACGAAGACGCCAAACACTGGGTGATTTCACAGTCCGGGTTATTCCGGTCGAAGCCGGGGAGCCTCTCGATGTACGGCATGAAGAAGGCCTTGAGGAACTCTTGTTGTGCTTTCTCGTCGAGAGTTTGCAGGTTGCTGGTAATGTACCTGCTCTGCTCACCATATGTATAAAACAATAGACTCGGATGAGCATCCGCTTCTCCAAAACCCGCCAACTCGATCATCTCCTGTCCCCACCTTTTTGGATTTGTATCCTGTGCATACTCAGGCGCCAACCACTGGCTGAACCCCGTCAACGTCGATTTAACTAAGCCATCCTTCTCTTTGACCCAAAATGCCTTGTGAAAAGACACATAGACTTTCTCGAGGCATCCAAATCCAATGGAGGTGATCGCGGTGACAAATCGTGGGGGCAACGGCGGTGTAAATGCGGCGATATTTCGTTTGAGCCACCCAAGTGGACAGGTGAGGACGACATCATCAAAGGCTAGAGTTTGGCCAGTGTTGGTTGTGAGTAGAATAGGCGTTGTGGAGGGGGCGTTGGTGGGGCAGTATGTGATGTGAGTGATAGTAGTGTCCAACAGAATCGTTGCCTTTTCCAGGGCCGGTTTGGCAATGTCAGCAAGGATATCTTTATGCGTGCCCTCGACGAATAGATTTTCTGCATCTTTTTCAGCAATCAAACATCATAACTACCAAGACCAACAAAAACAATGGGAAAACTCACCTCCTTCCAAACATTCTTCCATCCAGAAAAATTTTAAACTTTGTCTCTCCACCGGACTCCCAATAAAAGCCCCCCACCCCTCTGCCATATCCATCACCAATCCCCTCAACTTCCGATTCCGCTCGTCCTCTCCTTTAACCCGCTTCGGCACCTCCTCCCTAAAGAAATCCCAAAGACTCTTCCCCTCCTCGATCCCCCCTTCCTCTACACTCTTCCCCTGCCCTGCACTTGACACCGCAAAGCCATCCTGGATAATCCCCCACATGATATCCGCCGCCTCACTTCGCTCCCCCTCTTCAATTTCCTTACCGTCACGGTCCGCCGCGAACGCCGTGATGTCCCACCCGTTACAGGATGTCCCCACCCGCTTGGCGATTTCGTAGATTGGATTCCCCGCTGTCCCGTGGATCCAGTTGGCCCCCATGTCGACAAGGTGACCGGATGATAGCCGCTCTTGGTACACGCGGCCGCCTAGTCGAGAACGGCCTTCTATTATTGTGACACGGTATCCTGCCGATATAAGTAAATCGGCTGTTCTTAAACCTGAGATTCCGGCACCGACGATGCTGATGTGTCTCGGGGATTTTAAAGCATGCTGTGCCTGTCCCATGTTGTCAATATTACCATCCCATCCTCAACTAAGCCTTATTTTTGATTCTATTGTTTTCATTTTTACTAGATGAAAACTCACCATAAGTGCAGATAACGACGGTTCATCAGCCAGCGACGCAAGTTCTGAACAAAAACGGCTCTGAAAAGCAAAAAGATCTTGGTAAAGTCGGGACCCTTCTTTCTCTTCTAAGGAACTATGCCTAGACACCGAATATGCATCCATGATGTCAAGAGATTAAAAAGATGCCGTTTCCTTGTTGATGTTCCTTTTTCCTTTTTTTTTCCTCTCTTGGTGCTTGTTGATGGCGAACAAACCTCCCAAAAAAAAACCCCCCAACTAAAAAAGCGAATCTCCCTGAACAATCCGGCCGCCCAAAAGCCAGATTAACAGTTTAAAATAAAATGTTTTGCGTCTGGCGCTTCGGGCTATATATCTCAGGATCAGATAATGTCATATAAAAATAAAAATAAAATAACTCACTTCTTCACCAAAATCCGACCATTCACACTCCAACTCACAACGTGCCACGCTACAGAAATATAAATAATATGAGACCAGATAACCCCTTAAAGCCACCAAAGGACAAAAAAAAAGAACCCAAAAAAAATTCGAGTCTCAATCGTTCTTTCCAAAAGATAACAATATTCCCTTTCTCCAAAGTAAACAAATAAATTGCCTAAACAAAAAAAAAAGATTATACTCAAAAACTCAACTCCTTCAAAAGATAAACAGCATCCTCTCCACAATTTCAATTTGCCGGTTGTCTTTCCTAAATAGTCAGGTGCATATAACTGTGAGGGAGCGATTGGCCGGATAAGACTAACAAACAAATGTTGCAACTGTAATTGTGTCTCGAGAAACACTAGAAGGGAAAATAAACACACAAAGATATAAGCAAAAGAAAAAAAGAATAGATGGAGTTCTTGAATGATGATTTCTGGATTATATATTTATGATTCTTACAGTCAGACGCGAATATGTGGTAACGTAATGATGTGTTGGCTTCTCCTTTTATCTCCTTAACTGACTGAGACAACTGGTAATACATCGTAGCTTAACTCAGGGTTTAATATAGGGTTGGATAGATCATCATGAGTTCTGGCTATGTAACTTGAGTCACAAACCACAAAAGGCTACTTGTTATCTACAGATACACAGTGTTACAAGATATAAGAAAAGCAAAAACAAACAAACTTTTTCGAGTCTAAACTTTGTATTCGTTACATGAAGGGACGCAGATGTTGCCCAACTATTCTATCCCATCATAACCAACCCGGACCATTATACTCTGCGAAAATATGATGTTTCCTTCTACTAAAACCCAAAATGTCGCAGACATGCCATATCAACTAAAGCCAACTACCAAAAAACACCTCATACACTAATACACTGCTGCTTCTATGATGAAGTAGCGCGCAATTATATCAAAAAATGGCATGGCAGTATGTACCCGATACTTCCCAATGTGATACACATGCCATGCCGAATCAACTCCATTAGGACTGTGTCTAATAAAACCGGCGTCCCAGCCGCGAGTGACGTTAACAAAGGGCGAAGAATGCTTTCGGAACCGCAACCGGCAGAACCGACTTCTCATGATGTGATTGTTTAGTAGGGACACAGATGGACTTGTCATCATATGCTGCCAAACAGAAAAACAATATAAACAAAGGACGCACGTGAATGCATCAAAAAGAAAAGAAAAGAAAGTAAGAAAAGGAAAGGAAAGAAGAAATGTAATATATGAGCAGAAGAAATGGACCCTGAGTACTCATGATCCATGGAACGGCGGTTTGATCAGAGAGACTACGATCAATACGCCATGCCATGTCAATTAGGAAGACGAAATATGAGCGTCCAAAGCCAAAATGTAAAACTGGAGGCAATAAACCAAAACATGTCCCGCCAGATGGTAATGAAGATAAGGAAAATATTCGGAAGCTATCCAGGGTATCAGGCGAAAGATGTAAGCTCTGGCGAGCCATGAATCAGCCAGTAAGAACCAAATGAATCAATGGCTAATGAGAGCTGATGACAACATGTCCATGACAGAAAGCTAGAAAGAAAGAGAAAAAAATAAAACAAGAAAAATGCTGAAATGCCAAACAAAGAACCAATGACCTCGACACTGTACAGAGAAGAAAACCCAAGTCCACGCCAGAGATTCAAGGACAAGAACCGACGCCAGACCCAACCTAAACAAAACAAACAAGATCCACAACAACAATAAAAGAACAATTCCATAACTTTTTGTCTTGCCATGATGAATGCGTGCCCATAAAGAAAATCCATGAACCACCGCCCACCACCAACGCCAGAATCAATCAGAAATCATTGCTTTTTGTTGGTCCAACAACAGAGTCAAGATCTCAATAGACTCTCAAACTCGCTGGTAGAATAAGATGTAGGCCACCTTGCTGTCATAGGCGGACTGCGTAGTCTTGCCCTTGAACGTACCCTTGGTAGCACTAGCCGAAACAGCAGCAGTAGCGGTAGCAGTCCCGTTGCCAGTAGCAACAGCACTCCCCCGCTTATTGCCGTTAGCTGAAGCAGGGACCTGCTTCCATCCGGCTAAGTCATCCTCCTCACCGTCGTCATCGATAATGCCGAAGCGATTGTTAGCATTCGAATCTGACTTACAAGAGCCATTCTTCTGAGTCTCGTCAGATCCAGCGTGAGCAACATCCTCAGATCCAAGAGACTCGATCTTGGTATCATCAATGTGTATCCATTCACTGCCATCTTGTCTGCGGACATCCACAGTGTAGTGACCAACACTGGCATTCTTGCCGTGGTGGTATACAACGGCACTAAGACGGTACTTGGGAAACGACTTGCCTTCTCCTTGAAGTCTTGTGGTGAGCTGGCGCGAGACGCACTCGCGAGGAAGTTCGAGTTCCATGGGGTAGCTGACTTTCTTCCACAATTTCACAGTACCGCCTGTCGCGTTGAATTGGAACCGCTTCAGATGCAAGACAAGAACAGGAGGAAGTCCGTGGATTTGGGTCTGAGTAGTGACACGACCCTTCTGGCCATTATCTTCAACAACCTCCTTTCTGGACATGTGCTTCAGAGCATCAAGAATGTTGATAATGTGGGGAACATCGATATCCAACTGAAGGGACTGGAAGAATTGCGTGGTCACTGAAGGCTTCGCAGTAGGGCGTGAGAGTTCACAGCGAGTGTACCCACCAAAAATGTGGGATATTGGAGACGTCGAGCTGGTACCAGAAACGCGGCTAACGCTGGACTTTTGGCGCGGACCAACCTCTTGCCAATCCTTCTTTTCGGCCTTGTCACCGCTGCTTCCGTCCACAGAGTCCTTGAACTTGGAAACAATGGCATTACACTCGTCATCAAGGACCTGCAAAAGAAGACCTAAGAACTCCTCGGCATCTTGTTGATGGCCCTGTTCCATGTTGGCAAAGCGTTTGGATTCTCTGATGGCACTGTAAAAGTAGTTGGGCGAAAAGGATTCACCAAACTGACGGTCCTTGGCACGAATCACCTGGTGAAGCTTCTCAAACGAAGGAGCAGTAGCCAATGGCTTGAACTCATTCATAAACTCCACCATGGCATCCGTCAAAGGAACCTCGTCTTTGTGCTTCAGTGTAATCTTGGGACCGACCTCACTAAGGAAATTGTAAAAAGGGATGCAGTGAAGCAAGACTTGGAGAATCTGCAAAATATGTTAGCATAGAGATGGGATCTCCAAAGTAAATAAAACATACCGAGTTCATGTAGCACATATTACCACCATTGACAAGACCACGGGGCTCCAAGAAGGTAATTTTGTCGATGGAGTCGACGCGGAAAGACTTGATAGTAGCAGACAGATCCTTAACCTTGTTATTCGAAGCGGAAGCAGAGTCACCATTCGTGGTGCCAACGGGAGCGACAGTCTTGGCAACATTGCCCGAGGTCTTGGCGGCAGTCTCAGAGGCAACAGCAGAGGCCTTTGTAATATTTGTTTTCAAAAGACTAGCCCAACTGACCAGATTGGCAGGCGCCGGCATAGCAATGGGAGCCGCATCAGGAGAAGCAACGGAAGTCGTCTGGAGAGTTGGGTCGGGAGTCGGAGTTGGAGTCGCAGTGGCAGTGGGAACAGTAGTTGATGAAGAATACATAGAAGAAACGGGCTTCTCGGGAGCAGCTTGGGGAGTATTTTGTGGGTCGGCAATTGTAACTGGTGTAGGAGCAGTCGGCGTAGTTTGAGAAGAAGCCAGTACCTCCTTTGTAGAAGACACCTCCTGAGTAGACTCTTCCTCCTCAGATGAGTTAGGAGTCAAAATACTATCTTGGGTGCTTTCGGAAGTCTGCGACTGCGTCTTAACATCACCTTGCACTCGAGTGTGAGCAGCCTTTTCATCCTTGACTGGTATCTTCGACTCGCTGATGATAACAGTACGAGGAACCGCGGGTACAACGGGGACGATCGGCGCGGGGGCTTTCGCTGGAGAAGATTTAGCCAGGACAGTTTCAAGCTTATTATCCGCAGTGGCAACAGGTGCAATGAGCATATTAGCCACGGAATACTTGTCTACCGAAGATGGTTCAGACGGGAAGTAAGTGCTGAAATTGATACGTTGGCGAGGTTTAGAGTATCGTTTGACGTGTTCAGGCCATCTCAACTTGTTGCCAGGGTGCCAGGGAAGCTACATCACATGTGTTTTAGTAACAATCTCGTATTTGTTCCAGTCAGATAAAACTTACTTGAGGCTTATAATCGACATGAGGCCACTTGAAATCTAAACTGCCAAATCTCATAGGCTCAACTGTAGGAGCTGGTGGCTGTTTTACCTCAACTGGGTTCGCCTTGGGTGGGCTCTGTACGATAGGTGTTGAAGAGACGACCGAGGGAAAGTTGTTGGTGGTAGTTGAAGACACTATCGCTGGGGGGGCATTCTGGCGATAGATGGGCTGGGAAGACACAATAGGTGCATCTGAGGAAACAACAATTGGGGCATTAATGTTGGTTCCGGGCTCAAGCCATGGTTGTCCGGGGACGAAGTCACGGGGCGGCGGAGGCGTGTAGCTCGCATGCGAACCATGAATCGACGACGGGGTCTGCGGCTGGGCATGCGGTGGGGGCATACTTGGAGGCGGGTATGGTGTAGAAGCGACGGGCGAAGGCACAGGATTGTACGGTTGGCCTCCATAAGGCATGTTCGGGCGATGGTGATGGTACTGTGGGTAGGGCATGTACGGATTGGGGTTGACTGGCCCCATAGGATATGACATTTGGTTGTAGTAGCTGGGTCCCCCGTACATGTAATTATTCGGCATACCCATCATGTGTGCTTGGTATGGTTGTTGGTGTGGGTGATACGCAGGTGGATACATGTGATTGTTATGATGATTATGGTTATTGTAACCACCATACCCGTTGGATGTACCACGACGACGGTTTATTCCCCCGTTTCCATGGCCATTATGCATATTTCCCTGGTACAAGTTCATCGGTTGACCCATGTTCGGATTGCTCGACACAATGGGGGCACCACCGGCACCGGGACCAGGAAGTCCGTTGATGTCGGGCCCTACTCCTCCGCCAACATTTCCAGGAATACCTTGCCCAGCCGGCAGATGACGGTTATTCATTCTGCCGGCTTGAGGGCGGTGCATTGGATGTGTCTGCGTACTACTGTCGCAGACACTAGCCAATGGATCTTCCTGCTTGAAGGCGGGAGTTTCGGGATTAAACTTGTGCGAGGAACGCAGTGTGGCGGTAGTGTGTGGATCGGAACGAAGGGGCGATGGAAGTCAAGGCCCCGACGACGACCAGCTGATAAAAGCGGCAAAAAGAAAAGGAGAAAAAAGATATGGGATAGGTCAGCACTTGGTGGGACGGGCCAGGTCGTCAAGAGCTACCGATGATGCAGAGTTGCAGAATCGCGGGTCGATTTTTTTTGAGGGGTGTCGACAAGATTGTTTAGGATCAGTAGAGGTGGCGAGCAGTACCAATGCGGTCGAGAAGCCTAATGCTTGATCAAATGGGAAAAAAAGAATGTTGTTGTCTAAACGAAACTTTTGAGAAATCTACCGATGGTGTGCTTACGCACACAATGGTCTATTAACTGCAGGTAGTGTATTGTCGGTGATGGGAGTCGACAACTTCCAGCTCGCAAGGCTGGCACGACAGTTGAGCTGAGGGGAATCAGCGGAGTGTACCCCACGAAGGACTTAAGTCTTGTCGGTAGTCAGCAGACTTCAAGATGTTGATAATGGACTGGGGTGATGAGGAGATGTCGCGTCCTTTCAGCGCGATGTAGAAGATGAGGACGGAACCAAAAGTCTGATTCATGGTCCTCCACTGACCGTCGTCTTTTGTATATATATGGAGACAAAGACGGGGGCGGAGATGGTCAACCCAATTGGACAGACAAGGCGAACAAGGGTATGGACCTGGCTGCATGCAACATGGAGTCATGTAAAAAAGAAAAAAAAAGGTGACAGGGCCTATAGGCACTGATTCAGGGTTTACTTCAGCGCTGGGTTTCCACCTTTTACAGTGATCTTGTAGATGGGGTTTTAGCGGGTCAATGAATCTGTGGGCCAATGACTCGTCATGTTAGTTTTGGTTAGGCTACGGTAAGCTACAAATGAAAGACCACAGCAGAATTCTGTAGAATGCTGTCATGCCATCATGCAGCCTGACTGGTCCAAGTAGAAGTCAATGATAGAGAATTCACTGGTGTGACATTCACATCCACCTTCAACACACTCTGTCTCTTTTGCAATGCGGTTAGCCACATGATTGACGCCTCATCCAATAACCAACAAATTGAATGTAATAGTTCGGATCTCACTAACAAAAAAACATCAATGTTTGCTCCGTAATCAAATATGTCAGATAAAGAAACACTCTATGAGAGGAAACCATCTGCATTACCAAGCCGCCAAACACCAGATAGACTTGTTCAAAGATGCACCCCTAGTCCACCTGCAGCAACTGACCATCCCGCTCTCCACATTGATTCTCGGTGTCATGGGCCTTGACCCTGATGCTGCGTTGTCCGATCAGTCGTGACTGGTTCAAGCTTGTAAATCTGCAGGTATCACTAACCTTAATATGGGTCAGACATTGACCAGGTTTACTTGTGTAGCATGGCCCATAGTCACGTGATGTCTTCGTAACGACGTCTTGTAAGTACCGTGCAATGAGTTCAATACTAGTATTATGAAAAATGAAAAATCATAAGACATTCAAATGTACTTAGCAGTCTATATGTAACTCCTGAACTCCCTACCCAACGGTCACTCATCACGAAATAACCAGCGACCTCCTGGTCTCATGGCTTCCCGATATCTTTCCTCAACCTCATCTCTCTTACGTGTCTCAACTTGTTGACGTTCTTCTCGTTCTTCCTGTGTCGATGGGAAGTCTGGGTTCCAGAATCCCGGTGGGCTCCTAGCCCTAGCAAACCTATGCCGATGTTTCCCCCAGTTATCTGCCATTTCCTTCGCACGAGCTTCAATCCACAACTCATCTATTTCCTCTCGTGTCATCCCGAACAGCTTGTAACAATCATCTCCCAAATATCGTTCAAGGTATATTCTGTCCGCATGCCTTTTTTCTGGGGTTCTGGGTTTGTTGCCGCGTTCAGCCCTAGCAAGCATACGGAAATCCTGTCCACAACATGTTTTATCCGTACACCCTGGTAATTCAGCTCTGTCCGCTCTGCTACGGACTACCTCAGAATAGGCAAAGTTGACACCCACATTGAATTTTGGGTTAATCTTGAAGTCTTCTGGGCTTAACTCCGTAGGTTTCTTGGTCCGCAAGATACCTGTCTTTGGAGCTGGTGCTGGTGCTGGTCGATTTACCGTATATGAATGTAGTTCAGGGGATATTCGTCTGTTTCGAATACTGGAATTTCTTTCGTTTGTTCTGGCTTGTCTTGACGCGGCGGATGAGGGCTCTTCGTGAAATGATCTGTGAAATTCCGATCGTGAAACCACCGTGTCAAATGGGAGTTGACGGGGCTGTGGTACATCGAGCCCAGATAATGAGGGCATTCGTGATAATCCTGTGTTGCCTCTCAGTCTCGGTTCCATGGCTGTTGACTTGAGTGCAGGCTCATTACGGACCACATTTGGTGATGGTATAGTGGAGTTTTGGTTCGAAGATCGATTGTTAGCAACTGAACTACTCCCTGGCATTTTATTTATATTGGCTATAGGCACCAAAGGCTGCCGACTAGACTTGGACGACGGTGGACGCATCCGCTCATCTCGTTTGGGGGCATTCTCACGGTTGGCAGGATCGTCTTCGAGTATGCTCTGACATGGTGAATCCGGAATGATAACAGAAGACTGTGACAGAACGTACTCTACTTGCATGCTGCAAGCATTAATGTCTTCCAGATCTCCCCTTCTCGGTGTCTCGACAGTAGCACCCGCAGTATCCAAATCCAAATCCATACTATCCCCGGGACTGAATCCCAAGAGATTTGGGCTAGATGCCTCGCCCTTGAGGCGGGAAACTCGTGTTGGTGTAGCTGGAACACTCCCATCATCTAGAGGGCGTTTCCGTACAGCACGTTCACTAATGATCATCGGGAGATCATCCGACACAGGCTCATTCTTAATCCTAACAGGCTCTGGAGGTTCGGTCTGTATCACCGGCAGTTCATCATCTGCATCATCCTGCTGTGTGGGATCTGCATCTTGTGTTGGCAATTGAGTCTCCATGATCCGTTCCTCTGCTTCCGAAGGCAAGGTGGTAGTCTGGTTTCCCTCTTGTGCCGCAGTCCGAGAGTGTAAAGTGGTTCCCCGTGTAGCTTCTGGTATTTGCCACGCCTCAGATATCCGACCAGGAACAACTGCCGGAGCTGCTGGTCTGGTTTTCAGACCCTTAGTCTCAGCCTTCAACCGGTCATACTTTTCTTTCAGTTTCTCGGCATAGTCATACCAATCCCGGGCTTCCTTCTTTTTCTTAGCTAAAAGTTCTTTGGCCTTGTTGAATTCATTTTGCAAGATTTTATAGCCCTTTATCAAGCGGGCAATCTCTTGCTCTTTGATAGCGCGTTTATGCTGTGCGCTGGTTGTGGAATCTCCGGTCGCAATAACGCTAGATCCCCGAACCGATCTCGTGTCAACTGCAGCTTCCGCACTCAATCGTGCCCGGGCAGCCTTCTCTTTTTCGTGATTAGACAAAGCTTCTCGTAAATGCAAATTGTCCTTCTCAAGACGATCTGCTTCAATGGCACGAGCACGAAGTTTCTCTAGCTCTCCTGGTCTCAGGTCATGTTTGCATTTTTGAGTTTTTGCTTTAACCTCTATCATATTGTTAATCACGACTCTTTATAACTAGCGCATATAGGTCATACCAGCTTCTAAATCATCTTCGAGCTTATCACAGGCAGCTGCTAAGGCCTCAAAAAGAGCCGGACGTCCTTTTTCATGCCAGCTCTTTAATGACATGACTGCACTTTATCATGAAAACATGGTATGATGACTACAAGAGTCTTTATAATAGTGAGTTAATAGCAGCACAGTAAATTATTTAACTTTGTTGTTGATTTTCTTGGAAAATGTGTCGGTTAAAAAGAAGGATACAAAATATCACAATGCCAAATCTGGTTGGTGGGCTTGTGGCAACGATGACGATATTCCTTGATGACTAACGCGTCACAATCTGAATAAGCCTGGATAAGCACGTAAATAGGGTTCCTTCTAGGGATAACACTGACAAGGGGTTTTAAAAGTATTTGACAACTGGTAGCAGCAACTTGGCAAAAGGATAGCTGGTAGCAATCAAAGTCATTACTTGATATGGGTTCACTTAACCCTACCATATTTACTGTAAGTCTCTCCCTGATTTCTTAATGTCATTCCCTTGGTCTTTGATCATCGTAGATGATTATTCGTCCATCACATTAGAAGATGTCATATCAAAAATACCATTTACTACATATTTAGTTTACTAAAATAAAGAACAGAGAATAGAGAACGAGAAACTTCAATCTGAATATGGGCCTATATAAGTTTTAGTGTTTCATGATTTTCAGGGGATCGCCAGACTTTGGATGGTTTATCCGTCCATCTTATGGTTCGGCTGCAATGGTGAAACATAACGGAATAATGTTGAGAACCCTGAGACGACAAGATATAATCGTTGTATTCAAACTGGTATAAATATTTGCTTCCACTTTTCAGTACGATATTATGCTGAGATGGAAAGCTCATGACCATATTAAATATATCCAAAGTGACTCGAACTCAATTATTCTATGCTGAGTCGTAACGGGCGTTGGACTTGACTGTCCAATTTGATCAAAGAGAAATCCAAAATGGTGATAGTTTCTAGGTGATGGCCAGTTCTAGAATGGGACTATAGCTGACCCGGGGGGTTCAACCCCCGACGTAGCCGAAACGCGGCATTTCATGAAGCACAAACCTCATAGTCTTCGACCCCTAGGTAATTCTCCCATATGTATTCTGTGAAAGAGATATAAGACGATAGATGTGCTAACATCCGTCGATCATATTCTTGGCCTCTTGGCTTAAGTCTCCAATCCTCTTCACATCAGTCTGTATCGTTCCTTCTTCTCAGTGCGCTAGTCGCCGTTTCATTCGTTTCTTTCAGGCCACATTAGTTTGACTACTTTACATTCACGCATTATTATAATTACACTTGATATTGACGATCCTTATCTTTCATAATTTCTATAGCCCATCATGAAGTTCTTCATCTACTCTCTTCTCAGCAACCCCGCGCTTGCCTCTATCCTCTGGGATGGTCGTTTCAATGACATCTCCAGCAGCACTGATCTTCTGTCATGGTCCTTCTCTAACTCGGTTGGTCCTTACCAGTACTACATCCATGGCACCGGTAACGTGACCGACTATGTCAATCTCTCCTCTGATTTCAAGAACCCGGCCGATGCTTTCTCCAAACAGGGCGCTAAGATCTCACTGACTTCAACCGCTTACTGGAACGGCCAGAACATGCGCCGTACCGAGTTGATTCCGCAGACTACTGCGGCGATCAACAAGGGAAAGGTTGCTTACCATTTTTCAATGAAGAGATCTGACACCAATGCCCCGTCGACGTCCCGGGAACACCAGATTGCCTTCTTTGAGAGCCACTTCTGTGAAATGAAGTATGGCTGGGTCTCTGGTGAGAGTGATGATTCAAACCCCAACCTGCAGTTTTTTGCGAATTCGCAGAGCCGGTGGAAGACCGAGTGGGAAGCGGATGTTTGGCATAATATGGCCTATGAGATTGACTTTTCGGCCAACACTGTTGCGTTTTGGCACTCTATGGGATCTGATGCTTTGACCAAGGTTGTTGATGCTGTCAGTGTATCGGCTTCTTCTAATAGTGCTGACTGGCACTTAGGTGTTCTGGAACTTCAGAGATCTGGGTTTGATGACACTGATGAAGACTTTTTTTTCTCTGGTGTTTACATTGAGGATGGCGATGTGACTACTAGTATTGGTGACAGGACTACTTCATTGAATGGCTCCTCTGCTCCAAACTCATCTGTTGCTTCTACTGCTACCGAAGCCTCTGCTTCTATTGCCACTTCTTCAGCTGCTGCCACAACTTCTGCTGTAGTAATCACTGCTACCTCTTCAGTTCAGTCGTCATCCACCACTATCTCGTTCATTGTTGCTATGTCTTCATCTCAATCAACAACTGTGGTTCCTACCACGCTGAGTACTGCTGTTATCACTTCTCAAATCTCAGCACAGTCAACCTCAAGCCAAGTCGCTGCTACTAGCTCATCGGTGACTAGTTCCGCTCCCGCAACTACCAAGTCTAAATCTGCATGCTTGGCTCGTCGTCGGTACCGTAAGGGCGTCCCAATGGGGACGTCCCAATAGTCGTAAGATGGAGATTTGCAGACATAGCTATTACATACATATATCATCAATATTTAGAAATGTCAACTTCTATTTACATTGAAGCTCTCGAAAAACCCCCGAAACAGTTAATGATCTAGATTAGTATAACCCGGAGCGAAAATTCGTGTCAATTAACTTTAAACCTTGGCGCATTAAGCAATGCCGTATATGTAGCCAATACCTTGCGTTAGCGCTAAATCATCTTCGATCTGTAGGTACCTGTAATTTTGATGTGGGGCAGCTGGATTGCATAGAACACGGTCGTCCAGGAAATTCTGTGGTTCCTTGTCCTAACTATTTACAGAATAGGATTCATGAAAATTCTGTTATTGATATTTATCTAAGTTTATCATTTAGGCTTGTTCATCACGCAATATAGCACAATAATCTTTGTCTACGGAAGCCCCAACTTATCAGAAGCTCCGTTGGGCCTATGCTCACGGAGGGACATGAGGCCTCTTTTTGGGGTGAAGAGAAAAGAACTTGGAGGGCTTCTAGACTAATGGAACAGCGAGGCACCAGCGGCGACGATGCACTGCATAAAGGGGTGGAGTTTGGCCCTACAGGTCATTTTAATTTGATGTAGTTGCTAAATATTGGTCTCAATAGTCACCAAGAGCATACAATTGCTTATTATCCTTGCACTGGGTGAGGGGTAACTGGCTCAACACAAATTAGGTTAAACAAAGATGCTCCCAGTATCAAGACAAAAGCCAGCTATACATTAACATCACTAGCCTCACCGGTAAACTGTTTTCGGTAATTTATCTGTTGATGCCACTTCCCTGTTTCGTTTTATTGACAGACGAGGTTGCAAGTTTGCGTTTGCGCTTTCCATCAACATGTAGTTGCCCTGTTGGCTTCGCCAGACAAGATTGAGACAATGACATCTGGCAATATGTGAGTATCAGGGTGACCCCGCGTTGTCTCGCAAAGACGGAATAGTCAGTTTAATTCACTTGGCCACTATGTTTGTCATCATGCAACATTTTCAATCGGGTAAAAACATGTGCCAAGTGAGGTCACCGAAGGCAAACTGAGAACATTCATGGTCACAATGCCGAGTTATGGTCAGGCACTAATCCATGGCTGAAAATTTATTCCTTGTTCCCTAGTTCCATCTTTTTTATTTTAGTTGAAGATATCTGGTGGCATTTCATTGAAGGTTTCCAATAGTCGAGTGGCAATACACAGATATTAGGAATCTAGAATAGACATGACGCCGTTTTTGTACACCACATCAATTTGCCGATAGAGCTAAGTAAATAATAGATTTAGTTAGATTTAGTTTACATTTAAACGGGAAGTTACAAGATAGACTAGTTAGCCAGATACTGGCCTCCTTGAAGAAAGCAACGTTGGAAAAAAAGAATAAAAAAGACCAAATCATATGTATATAGGTGAGAAAGTATCAGAATAAGTAATCGCGTACATCATTGAGATTTTTGGCTTGTTGTTGGACCGGCTTTGCGATATGAGCAGTGACTGATCAATGACAAGGGAAGGTTCATCCGCCTGTGCATACTCATTCGATAAAGTGTTGCTTACACAAGGGAAGGGAGTAGCAGAAATCTCTGCACTTGTGATCCACAATTCCAGGTCAGCTGTAGTCGATGTTCCAGATGCCTAAATTCCAGATTTTTAGTGGTTCAACCACCTGATGTGTCGTTTACCGCCTGTGAGTGCACTATTGGGTGGGAACGCAGGACGGAAGGAGTGGAGTTTGAGCCGTGGCTCATTAGTCGTTACACGCCGTTTCAACTTTTCTCATAAGTTTCCTAGGTTCTCGTCTTCTTCTTTTCTTTCTTTTCTGTTCAACAACTCAACTTCACATCAAATCTTTTTTTCTCACATTACCAAACACAATTAAAAATGGATGGTTACGTCCCCGCCCCCAGGGCCTGCTACACTTGTGAGTAGAATCCTGTTCTACCGGCAATTATCATTATAAACAACACCACCTGCATTGACGAGCCTCTGCTTCTGCCCCTCGACACTTCCCCTCTGTAGTGGAGGTGCATGTGAACTACGGAAGCAGAGGGCAGAACAATATTAAGACGACGCAACAACATATCCAGTCTTTTCTTTCAGAAGTATATCCATCAAGGACACACTTTTGTCACGACTTCAGCCACGACTAACGACGACGAACCACAATTTTCGACGACTTGGAGCACCAGAAATGGGTTTCTGGAGTAGTTGAGATTTGCGCTCCGCAGCTGACATCCTTCACCATGGTGTTGTGATTGTACTTCGGGGCTCTACATCTGAGTTTGGCGTGTCAAGATTGTCTTATTTCCATTAGACTGAATAAGTCAATGTTGAGATTTGGCGTCTCGACTTGAAGTTGTCTAGTGTTGTTGCGGCGGTTTAACCATCTTCTGGCAACGGCGTTTTTTTTTATTTTTCTCGACTTACGTTGGGATCCAGGTCCCTGCGCAGTGAAAAATGTCTGTTTGCAAAGACGGTGGTTTTAACCCCACTTTTCTGACTGTTGTTTCTGTTCATGCAAGATGCCTTTTTGGGCTACAAGCCTGGTATATGGCATGCACTTGGCTGTTGAAATCACCAGTTTCGAGCCAAGAATATTTACAAGTTTAACTAAAGGTGTCGTGAATTGTAAATTCGTTGTCCCACCACCTGTCATTATCCTACTTGTATTCCCACTTGGCATATTTGCTTTCCAACGATGCTCCCTTGGTGATGTCGTCCACATGTGGACCGTCGCTATCCTACAGATGCTTGCATCTTTTAATTTCAGAAACCCCAGCTAGTAACGTGATGATGTGATTTGACGAGTAATGATCTGACTGAGGAGTTTAGGCGGTGCTACCACTCACCAGGTATGACCATGGCGGCGAGAGACGATTCCCTCCCCCCCCCCCCCCGGCGACGATTACGAAGACGAAGAGTGTCCAACAATTCCGAAATCGCTGCATGATACTAACCAATACATATTCAGGCTCGTGATTGCCCTAACAAGCCCCCTGCTAAGTGGTAAGATTCCTTCGCACCCACTTCGAGCTGTCAATTGTTTCACTTTTCGGATATCTAACATTGTGACAGCTACAACTGCGGCAACGAGGGTCACATCTCCCGTGAGTGCCCTGACGGCCCCAAGGACGTCAAGACCTGCTACCGCTGCAACCAGTCTGGCCACATTTCTCGCGAGTGCCCCTCCGGTGGTGCCCCTGGCATGGGTGCCGGCCCTGAGTGCTATAAGTGTGGCAAGACTGGCCACATCGCCCGCAATTGCATGGACAACCAGTCCGGCGGCTACGGTGGCTACAATAACTCTTACGGCGGCTACGGCGGCCAACAGAAGCAGTGCTACTCTTGCGGCGGTTACGGTCACATGTCCCGTGACTGCGCCAACGGTTCCAAGTGCTACAACTGCGGCGAGAACGGCCACTTCTCCCGTGATTGCCCCAAAGAGTCTACTGCCGGGGAGAAGTTGTGCTACAAATGCCAGCAGTCCGGCCACGTCCAGGCCTCTTGCCCCGGTGCCAACTAAGCGTTTTCTCTGCATTTTGGTGTGAGTAAGATGATTTAGATTGGTGCTGTTGTGTGATGTGCTCTTTTCTAGTGCTTGAGTTGTGGCGTTCTTTTTCTTGTAAAGTACTTTGGGATCTTTGGTGCGTGAGGCATCCGAGAGAGTGTGTACAAGCCCTCATCATAAGCCTTGTGCCTCACCCTTGGAAGCATTACTGCTCCCGCTTTTTCTTTTTTCTTTGTTCCTATTAAAACTTCCCGGTGATACCCTGCAAAGGCGGTCGGAGGCGGATAGACAAGGACGATGTGTGCTGTACACGTCTGAGCGAATGGAAACGGAACAGCCCCGCTGGCCCTGGAGAACTTGGCAAAGTGGATTTCTGGCATAAACGGGATGGATGGGGATACGACGATAGATGGAATGGGATGGGGATGGCCACAACAAAAGACGGTGTATGTTACGATGCGGATAAGCTTCTACAAGAAAAGCAACCAGTTTTGTTCTTCACTTTGAATTTTGTGTAAGATGTTGATTGTGAATGTTTTGTCACATATTTTGTGTCTTGCACGACATGATCTGAATTTAAGAAAACCTGTTCTTGATAAACCACTCGCAGAATACCGTGAGCTGATTCTGAAATGCCCAATGTATTAATATCGCCAACTCCAATGTAACAAGCAAAGATAACTCACATCTAGAAAAATAAACGGGCCACCGTCTATCAATCAAATAAACCCCATCCAATGTCCCAGTAAAACGATCACCTTCTTTAAAATACAACTACATCATCCACCTCTTGCAACCAACACTTTGCCAAGTCCTTGGCTAACCCTAACCTCAAAATTCTCAACACGTCCTCCGCCGTCATCCCTGCCTGCAAACCTGTCCGCCAATCCCATCCCCGTTTAACTCCCGCCAACGCCGCAGCATTCGCCCCGCAGGTCGCCAAGATACTCCGGTGCAACTGTGATGCAATGACACTTGACGGCGCCAAGGCAAGGCTGCTACCCAGGGAATTTCCCGTTGATGCTAGCAGGTCTTCGGGTTTGGAGCCCTTGAGGCCGCCGGGGGTCGCGGCGAGGACGACGTCGAAGAAGTTTTTGCAGACGGTGAAGACGCGGTCGCCGACGGTCTGGAGATCTTCGATGGCTTTGAGGATGGTGTCCATTTGTTCAGGAGTGATAAGGACGGATGAGGAGCCAATGAAGACGAGAGCCTCGCCGAGGAGGGCGAGGAGGAAGTCTTCGGAGACAACGGCGTCACGGGAGGCGTCGTAGATGCCGCTGCGGATGTTGTCAGAAGAGGAGGCGATGACAGTGACAAGGGCGGCGGCGGCTTGCTTTTTGATGGTGAGGGCACGAGTTGAGCCGGGGGCAACGGTGAGGGATGAGTCCCGTAAAGAGTAGTATTTGCGGAGTGTGGCATAGCCTGCTAGCATACAACCGAGAAGTTGGGCAGCATCAACGTCTTGCTTGGCGAGGATTTCGAGCGTGGCAGAGCGATCCTCGAGTAGTGACTCGAGACGCTCGTCAAGATCGTCCTCGGGTGGTAAGGCTGTTGATTGCACTAACGAGCATGAAATTAGGAGATTCAGGACCTCACGAACCTTGTTGGTCTTGTGGGCTAATGAGTAGTACCACAGAGCCTCGCCATATTTGTTCGAGTCTCTGCTGAGAAGATCGGCAAATGTCTAGAGTATTTGTTAGTAATCTGTTAGTTACCAAAGAGTGAGAAATTCCATATACCTCTGCGCTTTCTTCAGCAAAGTTCGTCATGCCCAGGTCAATAAGAATGCGCCACACACGCTCAACGCAGTCACTTGAGTTAACATCAATGTTCTCTAACACATCGTGTAGTAATTCACCAATGGTCTTCTCCGCCAGAGTAACCGAATCAAGACGACCAAGGACCCGAGTAGCGACTTCCCAACCATACTCATGGTCCGAGATCATGTCAATACCAGCCAGCTCACGAGCATATTGCACCAGCGTCGTGTCCTTGATACCGTCGATCTCATCAGGTCCTTGCTTGGCCATGCCCAAGACCTCAAGATCCATATCGTCGAAATCGTCCATAGCCTTCGGCGCACGAATCTCGCGCTTGGGAAGCCACTGAGCCAAGGTGCCAAACTCTGCCGCAGCGGTCGCAATTGGTAGTGACCAACCTCTGAGGAAGCCGATAGCCGCAGTGTAGTTACCCTCAAAGATAGCAGCGGCCGCAACCTCGCAGTGGTTCATGATCTGAAGATCAAATTCCTCAGCCACGCTGACACGGAAGGCCGCAGCTAGACGGTTAGCGTAGCTTTGCTGGTCGGCAATGGGCTTGTTCAAACTAACATTAGGTCTCAACATGCCGCGGCGGTCGATCTCCTGGTCCCACCAACCACAGATGCCGATGGTAGCCTCAAGCCAGTCCTGAGCAGTCTGAAGAATTGACTTCTCATCACCCTGAACGATGTTAAACACCATATTCAATTGCTCATAGATATCCCAGGGCACCAGACTCTCTGCCTGGCGCGATAGGCCGGTCATAGAATCTACCGCGCCAAAGGCGGCGTCGTTATAGCCACCGTGATTTCGGCCCCGACCCTCTGCGAATCTGGACAGACGCTCCCATGCACTCCGAGCCTTCACCCGGAACAGCGTCCACTCGCTACCAAATACATTCCAGTTTCCAGTAGCACCAGGGCACTCGTTCAACATCTCGATGGTATCCTGAATCGCGCGCTTGATGTTATCCAAGACACGTCCTGAGTACTCATAGGTCCCGGAACGCTTCTGAACTTGTTCCCAGCCAGCATTCTTGAACATATCAATGACAATTGTGATCTGACCGCGGATGAGCATTGTCCGCAGCGTTTGCCAGAAGAGAGTATGTGAGGCAGGGCTTGGACGATGGTCCATGATCTGCTGTAGTTGGGGAACATCCGAGTTGTGTTCTTGGTCGAGCCATGTGAAGAGAGCTTCAGGGAGGGGAACAACCTCGCCGGCCATAAAATCGCCATTGTACCTGGAGTGGTGGATAACAAGAAGAAGGTAAGCAACCCAAGAGGCCTTGCGGAAAGGATCAGCATCTTCACCAGGACCAATAATCAGATCGCTCTCCTCCTCGCTAGGAAGATCACGAGCATATGCATTCCATAGCTGAACCAAGGCGATAGCATTGTCAGCCATAGACTTGTCCAGCTTCTGAGGGTCATCCACTGGGCCAACGCCGTCATCGTAGAGCCCGGTAATAAGTTCTTCGGTTTTGAGGATGAGATCAGGGGTCTCGTTGAGAATAGCGAATCCAAGCTGAGTGTAGATATCTTTGCAGGATTGAGCATACTGGAAGTCTTGCCTGTCCGGTGTCACACGGGATGCCCGAGCCAAACTCTCGGCTTCTTTGCGCATGCGCTTAGTAGCGGCTGGAGTTGTCAACAATAGATCCTCGACAACTTCTTCATCAAAGTTGAAGTCATTTTCTCGGTGACGCATGCTCATGAACATGTCCTCCTCTTCTTCTTCGCCCTCAGCATCATCTTGGTCATCTTCGTCGTCATCATCGGATCGGTCGTTTGAGTTTTCGTAATGGGCATTTATTTCGCGTTCGAGAAGTTGATCCATAGCTGCATCCATCTCATTCACGGGTTTCTTGTCCTCGTCCTCAACATCTTGGTTATCGTAACCGTCGTTGTTATTGTTATTATATTGTTCATTTTCGTAGTCGTCATATTCACCCACATCTTCTTCCTCGTCCTCTTCCGACCCGTCAGACTCGTCGGCAAGAAGAGCATCTAGCGCAAAGGTACCGGAAGGGTTCTTCTTTGGTGGTTGTTGTGGTTCGGGAACAATCTGGGGTTTCGTCTCTTCTTCGTCGTCAGTGCTATCAGCACGGAAGGATCTGCTGAGACTAGAGGGCTTGTGGGTGTTGCGCGTGTGCGCCAAGGATTTATTCACGGGCGAGCCAAACAAATTGTTTGAACTCGGCGTGGACCCGGAGCCAAAAGCATTGCTGCCGGAAAACATACTGGCAGATGTGGGGGGAGCACCTGGTAACGTGCCGGGACGCGACGCCGGAGTGGATGTCAAGAAGGATCTGTGGTCAAACACGGAGGAATCAGACGGGTCTGTTCCAAGCAGCTCAAAAGAAGAATTATTGTTGAAGAGGCGCGAGGTGTTGATGTTTCCCGTGACACCAATTAAAGTGGTGCTGTTTGGTGGTGGCACTTGTGGTGTAGTCGAGGGTTCGTCTTTGTAACTGGATTTTCCCTCCAGGTCGTGGCGGTTAGGTGTGGCGGGAAGCTCAGATTGGTCTGCAGTAGAAAAGAATTTGAACGACATGGTAGGCGAGGCTGAACTTTTTTTTGGACCGCAATCCTGAATAAGGATGGCTTTCAACGAGGTTACTGCTACCGGGGCAACTGGGATGGCTGTATGTGTGTTACCAACGATAAAATTTGATAAATAAAGTAATTCCAGGGGTTTGGGTTAGGATGTTAAACCTGCTTCATTTGAAAAAAGGGAAAAAAGGGTATAACAAGGGTGAAATAAAAGTCAATTCGAACTGAAAAGTGAATTGACGTTTACAGATATAAGATCTTGAGTTTTGAAACGCGGGAGTTGAGCTACTATTCTTGGTGTTAAGCTCAGAGCTCCTTTTTTTTTTTTACCATATTACTGTTGACTTTACTTTCGTCGCTATGGCCAACATGTTTTAGATCTCATTTAAACGCGTTTTAGGGTGTAGGCCATGTTCATAGGATTCGGTGAGCTTCATATGATTACACTCGACCAGTTCAGGTGGGACGTTGTCAGGGTTGTAAACCCTTTTGTGCGGGGTTGATATTTTGTAAGCAGTTGGTTAAGCTTGACATTGAATATTTATCATGACGATCATCACAGTTATAATTGATCGTGATTAATAATGATACGTAATGTATATACTTAAATGATAATGTAAAACTAGTACAACAACCCGCAGCAGGTTTTCGTTTTCAGCGTCCTGATATATTCTCTCTCTTCTATCCGAGAAAGATGAGAGCATTCTATAAAAGTAGCAGTCTTTTCACGAATGATTTCATCTCAGTCCTGGAAATACGTCTTTATTACCAACCTGAGAAAACAAGTGACATATAAACACTGCAGGTCTTCGCCGGATTACTCACAATGTCGGCCAGTAAGCAAATCCTTCACGACAATTTAAGCGAATAAGTTGTGCATAATAAGATGAAGGAATCATTATCTTTACTATCCAACCTTATATACATTTTATATCTGGATAAAGAATATGATATGAAGTTAGCCTCGTATCAGAATTTCAAGGAAAATGGCCTCCATACCTTGATAGATGGGCTTTTTTATTTAATTTTGCGTAGCAAGGGGTTCCGGCGAGCATGTTGTCTCGTATGCTGAATGATTACATATCAGGTGAAGCAATAAGAAAAATTACAGGGTTGACGATGTAAAGTGGGCCTGAACCCCTCTTTCTGCTGTTTTTATTTTCCCCTAGAATTATTTACATACATGCGTAATATCATAGTGGTATGAGCCGACCCATTCCGTAGCAGTCGCATCTTCGCCGCTTCGGTCAACCGAAACTGGTTGCCCCCGCCATTCTTGCTAAGACCTGACATATCACATTAAATATTTCAACGGTGATCATATGCCTTACAATATCTCACAGCAGTTGGGGATGTATCCAGTTACACACTGTAATATATAGAAGGAATAAAAAAAATCCAATTAAACGTATGAATGACCAATTGACAGGAAACAACTTCTTTCGAGCAGAACCTCAAAATGGTAGGAGTTCCTAGCTAGGCTTAACCCAGGCCCAAGCTCCCCACTTCTTTTTCGCCCCGCCCCGCAACCCGCGGCGGCTGGAACGCTTCAGAAATCGCAAGCTTACAGACGAATACATAACCTTTGCATTTCCGTCAGTGATTAAGAGGCTTCTTCTTCTTTATTTACATCTGTTCTCTGTTTGTACTCCTTTTTTTGTTCTCGAAAATTTATATATACAGACACAATGACTGATACTGTTGGCAAGGTCGGTACTCAAGAGCTTACCCTTCCATAATGTCGATCCTGAGAGTTTAGCAACTAGAGCTCTAAATAGCTTCCGCTGGCTGCTGGACCTGCGTTTCAATCGCAGGATGACAACATACAAGAGTTTACTGAGGCTTTTTGTCACTGTAACACACATTAACATGTGAGATCTTGACTATAGACCATCACCTGCAAGGCTGCTGTTGCCTGGGAGGCCAGCAAGCCTCTTAGCATTGAAGACATCGAGGTCGCTCCCCCAAAGGCTCACGAGGTCCGTATCCAGGTCTACTACACTGGTGTCTGCCATACCGGTATGTCTCGAGCCCATGATATCGAACTTGATCTCTACAAGTTTACGAATGTGTGAACTAACTATATTCTTCATTGTAGATGCCTACACACTCTCTGGTAGTGACCCGGAGGGTGCCTTCCCCGTCGTTCTTGGTCATGAAGGTGCCGGTATTGTCGAATCCGTCGGTGAGGGCGTTACCAATGTCAAGCCCGGAGACCACGTTGTTGCTCTGTACACCCCTGAGTGCAAGGAGTGCAAGTTCTGCAAGTCCGGCAAGACCAACCTGTGCGGAAAGATTCGCGCCACTCAGGGTAAGGGTGTAATGCCCGATGGCACCTCCCGCTTCAAGTGCAAGGGCAAGGACCTGCTGCACTTTATGGGTACCTCCACCTTCTCTCAGTACACCGTTGTTGCCGACATCTCCGTCGTCGCCGTCCAGCCCGATGCCCCCATGGATCGCACCTGCCTGCTGGGCTGCGGTATCACTACCGGTTACGGTGCTGCTACCATCACCGCTGGTGTCGAGGAGGGCTCCAACGTTGCCATCTTTGGTGCTGGCTGCGTTGGTCTCTCCGTTGTTCAAGGTGCTGTCCAGAACAAGGCTGGCAAAATTATCGTTGTTGATGTCAACCCTAAGAAGGAGGAGTGGGCCCGCAAGTTTGGTGCCACTGACTTTGTCAACCCTACCAAACTCGAGAATGGCCAAACTGTTGTCGACAAGTTGATTGAGTTGACTGACGGTGGTTGTGACTACACCTTTGACTGTACTGGTAACGTCAGCGTCATGCGCGTTGCCCTCGAAGCTTGCCACAAGGGTTGGGGTCAGTCCATCATCATTGGTGTTGCAGCCGCTGGCCAGGAGATCCAGACTCGTCCTTTCCAGTTGGTCACTGGTCGTGTGTGGAAGGGTTGCGCTTTCGGTGGTGTCAAAGGTCGTTCGCAGATGGGCGGGCTGGTTCAGGATTACCTGGACGGCAAGCTCAAGGTTGATGAGTTCATTACCCACCGCAAAACTCTGGGTGAGATCACCAACGCTTTTGAGGTTATGCACTCCGGTGACTGCATTCGTGCCGTTGTTGACATGCGCAAGCTGTAAGAAAGTTGGGATATGACAGAATAAAGTATTGTATATAGATAAATTGTATTGACAAAATGGTGATTACATATATTCAAGGACTAGCCCTGATTTAATACGGACGGTTCGTGAGAACCCTGGCTATGATGTCATGCATTGTTTCTCTTTATGGACATAATGATAATAGCGATTTCGGCCGGGCGCTTCTGGGATTTGAGGACATCTTTTTTGAGGACTCCGGCTGTTACAACTTGAATCTACTTTCGTGAATGTTTAATCTAGATCCTTCATGTCGGTGTAAGTCACGTGAGTATCCCGGATGATTGGAGACATGAGTAAATGCTTATTTGCAGATGATGTGAGATTGATTGCATTCCAGAGGCTTAGATTGGCCACGGTCTTTGAAACCCCAGATCTACTTCTGGAAGCCCGGAGATACAGTCATCAAGCTCTACAATGTGATGCAATACGACAGCCGTCATCACATGCTAATTGATGCCAATTGTAGATAAACATAGGTAACTAGGGTTATCGTCACTTGCTCTATCGGCAACTCCAGGCATCGCAATGTGCATGTAATCTGACAACACACAGTATACAGAATATCCAACACAGTCCACACTGTTTCATCAATGATATAGCTGTTGTAAACATGTACATATGTATGTATACGGATACAAGTTGGAGATGCACGACAGAATCATTGGGTGATTACAATACCATGTATGACAAAAACAAAATGAGAAAAAACCGAGCTGTCGTTGAAACCCGTCGCTATTCCAATGCACGTTGTACGACTCCCTGCAGCGGCAGGCCGGGGATGACTGCTGGGGAGTTGGTGGCATGTAACACTGTATATCTATCCGCATGTATGTGTACATAATATCTGCAAGTCACAAGGTCTACAATCGCTAGTCGTATATAGAACGACATGTGAATATGTAAGTTTCCAGGTTACTAGTGACCTAGTCAGTGGAGAGGAGCCTGGGATTTGGACAGATGGGATGGAAGAGCGGTGGAGAGTTGGAGGTCCAGGTGGAGGTGGGAAGTGAGCAATCGATTTCGTATCTATCGGCGCATAGCGGCCCAACCCGGGGCTACTAAAAACCATTTGGAGACTTTGTAGCCCGTCATCTAATGGAAACTATGTACGAAAGTCGATTTGGGGTGGTGGGAAGATTTGTCGATGACTTGGCCATTGGGACGAAATTCGGGATCGAATTTGCTGTTGTGGTGTGTCAGACGAAAGAAACGATGTTATAATTCGGCAAACTTTCCTGTATCGGTGGGGCCGATGGGGGCTTAGTCAGCGGGTGCTGTTGTGCTTGTTGAGAGGTATACATGGGATTTGCTGGGAATGCGTGCCAAAGTGAATGTATATATTTATGGGGATAGACGATGTGATGTGGTGATTTCGGTGAAATTGTTTGCAATCATGCCCCCTTCTGGGCCCCGCCACCTTATGTTCATGTAAATGTAAGTAAATATGGTAAGCATGTAGATGGTAACAATTGTTTGATGACCCGGATTATTTTGGATTATTTACACCTATTAATAAACTACGAATTGATCATCTTGAACAGCGCCAACAAAAAACTCCACAGCCGCTGCACAAGCGAGGTGCTGGCGGTACCGAGTATCCGCCTCGGTGTGTATCTATGTATGTAGATACAAACCTGTTCGGGTGGTGACAGCGACGCACAGGCGGAGGCAGCGGGCACGACTGGATGGTGACAGAGACAGGATGTACAGAATACCACTTGCATAAGCAGGTGTGATGTAGAGAGAGACAAAACCACAAAGCATACGCAAAGACGTAATGTGACAAAAACAATGCAAGACTTTTGGGGGTTGGCTGCTTGCAGTAACGTGGTGGTGGCGGTGGGGCTAGGAGGAGGAAGATGGTTACGATGAAGGTCGAACCGGGAATTGGGAAGGAGACGGGGAGGGACGTGGCTGGGGAGGGATGTTGAAGGTGGATACGGCTGAATCTGTCTAGCTTTCGAACGTTGGCAAGATATATTGCTTGGAATTATTATCTTCATGCAGATTATTGTGTAAAATGATGCAACCATTCATTTAGGCAGTGGTGATGATGATATTCACAACTACTTGCAGTAGTTGGATAGGTGAGTGATTCCAGCCTGGTCGTTGTCTAGGTCTGTACGTTCTCATGTACGTATGTAAGTATGTGTGTACATATAGCTACCTGTTTGTTGGCGAACGGGCAATGACTGGGTCTGGCTTGTTGGCCGCGCTCTGTTGATGCATGTACGGATTATATATATGTATGCAGGCGCATTGCACACTTGGCTGATTCAGGAAACGGAAACGGGGGTTTGGACAAACGGGTGATACGGTGATTTGAGAAGGATGTGTCAGTTCAAGTCGTCGTCAGGCAGAAACGGAGAGGGGGTGAGTGGAAAGAGAGAAAGAGGAAGAGATAAGTAAGTGAATCTGTGTGCGAGATGGCATGGACATAAGATAATTGGTATCGTAACAGTGGATGAAATTCATTGTTACTCTGGCGTGTTGAGAATGTGTGTGGTTGATATTCATTTAATTATTCATGGTTGACTTTCAGGGCACCTCTCAAAGAGAAACATCTAATGAACAATTACAGTGTCAATCAAAGACGTTTACATTATTCCAAAAAAAAAAACACACACACACACACACACACACCACACACACGCATACATCTGAAAAATCATTGGATACACCCCCGAAATATCCAACAGGAGGTAACAAGGGAAATCTGGAACCAGATCTCAATGTTTATTTAGCACTGCATGACAGTGAATCATTCCCCAATATGAGCAACCGCACGACCACTTGTCTTTGTCTATAGACAGACACAGACTGTAAAAAGCAACCAGCTCAAGTCACTCAGACCAGACACATGATACATCAATTTTAGACTAACCAAGCCTTACTGTAGCCTTGTTTACTTGTATATATTTGTTGAGTTTCAGTTCCAGCCTTTTTGAAAAAGATATTCTTGGCCTTTGTGTTTCTCACAAAGAATTGATCCCTTCTTTGTCAGTATCTTCGAGTTCCTTCATCTTGATTCTACACACTATCATGATGACAAAAAGGAAATATCTGTGCTAAAATAGCGCTAGAGTAAAAAAGACAATTAGAGGAGTCATCATTTGTATACATTCATAAATTCCATATAAGTAAACCTAGATAAAGGACTAAATAAGGCTTGTCCGAAATACTGTATCCAGCGTCTTGCTTGGAAATTAATCCGGACGGCCAGTTCCTGGCTGGCTGGCTTGGGCTGGATTCCGGCTTCTTTAGTGGCACTCAAAGTTTGAAAATTGAAATCGCCACACTTAACATCCTTCCTTCATGGGCCTTTCCTTTTTTTACGGGCGGCCGTCGTTTCTCGACACACCCCTAGGGGAAAGAACCCCCCAGGTATCCTATTTGTATGCGTGAGACATGAGACTTTAAAAGAAGTGGCGGTGCCCCCTCTCTTCTCGAGTTGAGGTTGCTTCATATTTTTTTTTTCCCCTTCCCTTCGTTTCTGGATTATTCAAATTTTACTTTTATTTCCTAGTATTATCATCTTGACTTTGCTTTCCTTTAGGGCGTTGTCATTCTCATCTTTCTGTGCATTTCCATTCCCTCTTTGTCTCGGTTATCCCTATCTTACATCGAGAACCTCATCTACTTCACATATCCGCACCAGCGATAGAACAACATCTACACTGTTCTCGATTTACACACATCCACATATAATACCAATACCCTCTCATACACACAAAACCGCTCCACATTTTTCACAATGGCCAAGAAGACTCGTTGCTCCGTTGAAGAGTGCCGCGGTGTCGCCCAGCGCATTGTCGGTGACTGCGGCTTCTGCAACGGCCACTTCTGCGGCAAGCATCGCCTGCTCGAGGACCACAAGTGCAAAGGTCTTGAAGACGTAAGTACTTCTTGTCCTATCCGGGTTTCTTCCCACGAGCACAAGCAAAAGACCCCGAGGAGAAAGACCCGTTACCACTCTACCAGACACTCCAAGTCTACTATTCAGTGGTGGCTCATTGGCCTTGATGATGTTGATGATTACACTCAGTCCTTGACACTTGCTAACAAGGAACCCTTCCATAGTGCAAGAAGCAATCCCATGAGAAGAATGCCGCCCAGCTCATTGCCGAGCGCACCGCTGTCGTCAAGGGTGTGTAATGAAACCGACTACGATGACTACTGAGCGATCCGGCCGTCGCGAATGAAATATTCTTCCGAGAGATATCCGCCACAGTAACTTGTGTCGATGTAGTTTACTCGGAATCCCGTTTTTTCGCACGATACATACTGACATCTCGGCCTCGGCATATACGACAAATCCGGTGTTGCGATGCGCCCTTTTTTTTTCTTTTGGTTTTTGTCAGAGTCGTCCTCAAGTGCTGAATCGCGATTGCTGATAAAAGCGCTTTGCCATCCGTTCGTTTCTTTCTTCACTCTGCTCCTTAGCCGTCTACGAAGTTTACGATATTAATTTTTTTTTCTGTTTTACTGTCCACTATTCCGATGTCATTTTGCCTTTTTTTTTCCTATGCGCCCGATGACCACAATCACATCATCGTCATTGTTGGTGTCATTTACACCAATGATGCAACGCATAGCAGCCTACCCAACGCTCAGACCTCGGGAACTGGGGTCCTTGTCGACCAAGTCAGCTGTACACTCGGTGAATTACGTTGTTAGATTTCGTGCCAGAAATGGCACAGTTTTTAATATCCGTCCGTGTTCGTTTTTGGGTACGATTTAGTCGTTTGTTTGCTGGGAACGGAAGTGCAGGATTTCTAGGGTGGATGTTAGTTTTAGTGTTCATCGTGCCTTTTTTTTTTTTTCCATAGGTTTAGTCTTTCTCAACGTCTGGTTTACAGGAAAATAGAGGCGTTTTTTTTTGGTAGTTCAATAATTTTCTTCTAATAATAGTGTCACAATAGTGAATATTTAATTTTACCACTATGAATTATTTTGTGTTAATCCGTAATTATGTCCGATATGTTGTTCATGTGCTTAAATCACATCACTATAGTCAATCCTTCTGATATCGTATCAGCGCTCAACAGCATTAATTCTAACCACTAAATCTACCAGCAATGACATCAACTATTCCAAACTCATACATTGGCTCACACATACACACCCAATTGTTGGGTCTTTTTGCCTTTTTTCTTCCTCATTGCATGTGACTTTGATTGGCTGACCTCGCACAACATGAATGAAATTCCCCATCCAGTAAGCGCTAGGATCTTGTGCAACCGCCAATAAGGGATAATGATGACATTTCTCAATTTGGCAGTCTCGATAAGATTGCAACCACATGGCAAGCCGTTATCAAATGAGTAAGCAATGGATTTTGAAGGGTATCACAATGTTAAGTGATATTATGATAATTAAGGATATATAATAACAACTTTGTGATCAATGTAGAAGGGTATTCGCTTAGATCCTGTCTGTGGGGAGAAAGCCCACACGTGAGTGGGGGAAAGTGGAGTATCTATTTATGTATACATTTGCAAACCACTCTAACATCATCATAACCATCATGTCTCCTCATCTTTAATCTTTATCTCTAAATCGGTCACCTCGATCTTGATATTCTCTTTCTTTTTCTTCTTCTCTTCCTCCTCCCTTTTCGCCTTTACCTCCACCTTCACCCCATCCCCATCCCCACCCAAATCCATATCCACTCCCAACGCCACCGCCTGCACTCTCCCCATCTCAACCCATTCCAACCCCTTCGCCACCTTCCTTCTATCCGCCGCCCGACACAACCCCCTCAACCCCGCCTCACAACTACTACAATCCCCCTTCCCTACGGCAGGGCAAACCGTCTGTCCAAACCCCACCAACAGCCAGTTGATCTCCGCCCACTTGTCCCGCGGCAGCCAGCTTTCCAGTGCCTTCCGGGTCTCTTCGGGATTCTTGGTCTTCACCCATCCCCACATGTTTGAGATTCGGTGGACGTGCACATCGACGCCAATGCCCTCGGTGCGGCCCCAGGCATGTGACAGACACAGATGCGCCATCTTTGGTCCGACACCGGGTAACGCTACTAACCCCTCGATCGTATCCGGGATATCCCCTCCATACTGATCCCGGCAGATCTCCGCCGCCTGTTTGATATACCTCGTCTTATTATTATGAAATCCCACCGCCCAAATCATCTCATTCAACTTATTCGCATCGACTGCGATCACGTTTGCCACCGTTAACCCTGCGGGCGCCCCGTCGGTACCAGGCAACTCTGTCTGCAATTTCTTCATCACCACCGCCGTCACCGTATCCTTTGTCTGACTCGATAACATCAACGCCACCAGCGTATGAAACCTCTGATCCTTCTCCGGCGCCAACGGATCCGCCAACGTCGCACATCCCATTGTGTCCACCGCCGCATTTGCCGCGACACCTCCTGACCTCCGCATCTTTAGCACTGTATTGTACAACTCTTCCCAGTTTTCAGGGGCTGTTCCGAGCGGTGGGGTCGAACCAGATGGTTGCAGTTTTATTGCTGGTTTTTTTTTGTTGAGGGAGCGGGGTGGTGCTTTGACGCGGCCAACGGCGCTACGTTTGCGGCCGGCGACAGACTTCGAGGTGGCTTTCCCACGACCACGGGGACCATCGCTATCAGAAGCAGAGGCAAATGAGTCGGAATCGGAGTCACTTGCGGGCGGAGAAAGTATAGAGTCGTTACTATTGGAGCCCTCAGCGTCAGATTCTTTATAGACGGGGGATGCCCTAGTGACTGTGGTCCGTTGCCGTTTTGATGTACGGCGGGGCACATCTTCAAGATCTGGTATTTGAAGGGTCTCCGATTTGACTTTTGGTTCTCGTTTTATCGGCTTGCTCAGTTTGCGTCTTGCATCTGACTCCGAGTCGGGATCAGCCTTAACGGAAACCTCTCCTTTTACCGAGGATTCTCGTTTTACTGAAGATGCCCGTGACGCCTCTCGTTTTGTTCTTGATCTAAAAGGCAACCTGTTCCCTTCATCGTCAACGTAGAACTTAGATATAACAGTCGGCAGATTATCTTTAGTTACGGGAGCAGGTTTGACTTCGGGGTTGTTGACAAAGCGAGACCGTGTGGAGCTGCGGGTTACGCGCGGGGCCGTTGCGAAGAAGCGAGATGTTTCCGACATACTGAGTGGGTATGTGCTGGTAGATTTGCAATTGTAGATTACGTGCAAACGAATGTGCCGTGAATGTTGGTAGGTAAAGAGCGACTTGGAAATGTTTGTAGATCGTGATATGTGCATTAGTCTATACGTAAATTATGCTGTAAACTTAAATCTTCAGACATGAGAGGGGTCACTCCCATCTTGGGCGCAATATATGGAACAAGATGATCGTAGGCAAAGACATTACGATATCCAGAATTTCCACATTCACGGGTTTTCTCAGAACTATCGCGCAGGGGATTTTGAAACTGCGACGATATGATTGGTCATTTTTTGGGAGGGCGATCCACTAGGTTCCTGACTGCTGTATCATAATTGTGATTATGGGTTAGACCCTAAGAGATAAGAGTACCAAACAGTGAACTTTGATAGGCATGAACAACTCATAATAGACATTATTATTTCCCCATACGTATCACAATTTTGACGTAATAATCCCACTATACACCAACGTTTGATCTCTCCCCAAATTTTCCACCACACTCAACTGTTCCTTTGTCCTAACCTTTACTAACCTTCTCCCCTCCAAGAATCTCACAAAGATATCTCTAGCCGGCGAGAGATCCTTCTCCAACAACTCAACCAACTTCAACAACAAAGAAATCAAAATCTCTGTAACCCAAAAGAAGATATCATGCCCCTTTCCCATCACCGTATCCGGCAGGTCACCGGAAACTTCGGCCTTGATTACATCCCGGGTTGCAACTGGATCATTCCACTCAACGGTCCACTTAGATGAGAATTTGGCCCAGGCGGCGTTAATGACATGATTAAGTGCGGCAACGTTGGATTTACCAGAAGAGCTGGCGACAACGCGGACAAAATCGGCTGACAGGACATCGGATATTCCCTTCCAAATAGCCATGACACAGGCATCGCGGTAGATGCATGAGAAGTTGAGATATTCCGATTCCTCGTTGTTTAGGTATCCGACGCCACAAAGGGATTCCATGCAACTGTAGAGGTCTGGGATGGCATTTTTGCACACGAATGCCTTTGTGATGAGTGTAAGGACTCTAAGAAGAGAAGTAGCCAGTTGTTCCGGAGGTGTCAATGGGGTCAAAAGAAGATTAGAGGTTGTAGCCGTGGGTCCGGAACCAGGGTGTTCTTCGAGGCCGAGAATATAGGAGGCATAGAATGTCAGCATGAGAATTCCTTGGTATTTGCTTGTCATGTTAGCTAGCGTATTCATGTGAAGAGGGCTTTCCATTAATAGAATCCTCTTCCGCGGCAAGTCAGGCCCGGTGCTAACTATGATATTCCTCACGCGAGCAAAACTTCGGGCAATTTCCAGGCCTCGTCTAAGGAACCCAACTGACGCAATAGCCAAGTGTATCCTGGTGATGCTCAAGATAGTCGAGATCTCCCTCAAGCCTTTATCCTCCTTCCCGACAAACCAGACCCTCATCCCTTGCAACTCTAACTCAGCCTTCGGCAACGGCTTGGTGTCTATTTTATTCTTGAGCCTTGATATCTGCATGCCGTTTAGCCCTGTCTGTTCATCAGTAATTTTTGAACCCTGCGCGATCTTGTCCTATTCCAGCTCTTGACGACGGAATTTATGGCACCGCCGCACACCGTCTCATTGGGGCGAAAAATTCCGAAAGGCCCTTATCTGTCTTTGCCAACAATACTGAAGTCTGTGCATCCGTTGCCGATGAAAACCATTTGAACCCATTTACCACCCAGGGACTCAATGGGATATTCTCTTTCACACTGGCCAACTATATTAATTCCTTGGGGTTGAATTCTGCCCTGGTTTCCGACTGTGAGATGTCATTGCCGCCAATCCGCTCTATCATCCATTGACCGCTGGTCTAGGCGAACGTGGGATCGGTAGATTTGAGGTGGGTAAAGATGTTTTGGAAGACAAGGCGAGTATCAGAGGGAAGAGATTGGGAACGGAGATGCAATTGGAGGAGACGTGTGGCGCCATCTTGCATCATGGAAGGACATGTGACGTTGGCTGTGGATCCTTCTCAGAGATGCAGACGGAGGAACTGGAGTACGCGGGCATAAGGACCGTAACGGTTTTTGTAGGCATATGAAAGAAAGCTATGGAAAATGTCAGCGGAGGTTCCTTCAAGATGGCAGAAACGAGGGGGGAACAGGTTGTGATTTTACCCTTTGGATTGGCCGAAGGCTTGAAGGTCCCGCCAGCCCTCACTGACAACTAGCTCGCCGCGGTAGACGCCAAAGGAATCCCTGCCATTGCTCTTCACATACGGAGTATTCCTCTTCGCATCAGTGATCCAATCAAAGTTTTTGGACGCAATAACTTCTCTGCCAATTGACGAAATATCCTCTCTCGTCTCACTGATACGCTTTCCAGGACAAAGACTATCGTCAATAGTTAGCAGGACGCTTATAAGGAATCGTCACGTGACTCAACTATTGTGCATGAGAGTCTACCCAATACCAGGGTTCACAATGAAAGGACAAGTTTGGCAACCTACAGTGTAAGGCTCGGTAAAAAGTGATGTCGTCGTAATATTGGTTTTCTAGGGTAGGAAATCCTTGGAAGAAGCTATCATTCATAATCGAGACATACAATGGCGGCGGCAACGGTCTCTCGTCATCGACTTTGTGCATCTTTGCATTTTTACTAGCCGTCTTGGTTTTTATGTATTATCCACAAAAACGGGAGATATATATGTGTGTGTGTCCCACGGAGCTTAATAATGACGAATAAAACATCAAAGAGTTGTGGAATGAGTGGAACCGGTGCGGTGGAGCCGGGTAGTTGTTTCCTGATTGAGGTGGGAATGTAGGATCTCGATGAATCGGGAAGTTACAACTAAGGTTGCCTGAACTGACTGAAACGGCACCGTTGATATGATAGAAAAACAAAATATTGTTTTATTGTTCCTTACCGGCATATCAGCTGTCATTGTTTATATCTACACTTTGGCCTGTTAACAAAAGCAGTGGGATGGAAGCAAAATCACCTGAATGACTATATTGCATAGATTTCCCATGTAAATAGTTGCTGGATCCACGAATAGAAAGGATAACAGTGCTGGACAGAGATGACGACAGTGGAAAATGGAGGTCACTTGGGGTTTAAGAGGCGATTTATCAGTAAATGGACCTGAGCGAAGTGTGAACAGACATCGGAGGAGGATATTGAAGGATGAATGTCAAATCAGTGAAGGGTTCGTGGAAAAAGGGAGAGAAGAGGGAAAGGAGGTGTAGCAAAAGTAAGAGATACATGTGCATTATATATTATGAGAATTGTATACATAGCTAAAGTACCAGCCATTGCGGCCCCGGTGGCTTGATGCACATAAGTACGGGTATGCGTCTTGTTGGAGAAAGATACCGAGGCTTTTTATTGCTGCTGTGTAGAAATAGAAAAGCCGTTACGTTATTGAGCTGCATATCCAGAAGCGTACTATTGATGCCCATACGCCCTCCACTGATCATCACGATGCAATGTCCACTTTTGGTCCATTTTGCTGTTTCTTGACCTTCACAACTGCCAAAGCATCAATTGCTGCCAGATGCGTTTCCTCCCCCCGCCTGTGTACCACCTAAACGCACCCCCGCCACGTCAAACTGACAGCTGAGGCGTCACATGTGATATGTTTCTTTGTATCTTGCTGTTCTACCTGTACAATTCTGTACAATTTTATTTTCCCATGCAACAATGATTGGTAAATGTGTATTGGTGGTGCCTATTCTGTAACAGTTGTCCACCTGCATAATTTCTGTTATTACTTATATACTTCCCTTAAAAAAATGAGGTAAACCCTTCGTGGTGGCAACAGATGGGGAAGAAGCGCGGATGATGTAACACATGAGACATCTTCCGTCCCTACAGCATAAGGTTAAACATGACCAGCCAGTGAGCAGGGGGTCCGACCCTACATCATCGCGGGGTGGCTGGTAGAGTTGTACGGCATCATGACGATTGATGAATCAGTTGGGGGGTTTACTTGTTGTACAGGTTTCAGTTATGTTGTCTGGTTGGGATGGTCAGCGGCGGACTGAGTATACAACAGAAAAAAAAAGTATAAAGAGGGCATCAGAGAACTGTGTTTAACCATTGAATATCGGGTTCTCATCAGATACAACAGCTTAATATAATCCCATCCACCAGAACCATCTACTTGTACTCCATAATTAATAATCTCACCACCTAAATCTTAATCGACTTACTTTTTACTCCATCCCGAGACGAGACAAACCATGGCTTTTTCCCGTCTCGTCTCGCCCATCCTCCGAGTCTCGGAACTCGCCTTCGCCGCCATCGTCGCTGGCATCAACGGCTGGTACCTCTCGCACACCCACACAGCCTCGTCCTGGTCACAGGGCCGCTTCATCTACACCGAGGTAGTTGCCGCATTCTCCCTGTTCTGGGCTCTAATTTGGCTGTTTCCCTTCTCGGGAGGTTTCATTAAGTGGCCGGTTGACCTTGTGATTTCCATTTGCTGGTTCATTGCCTTTGGCTTGATTGTCAACGTGAGTATCGTCGTTCTTTTTAGTTCGTTATTCAACAGGAAAACAAAAAAAAAAGAAAAAAAGAAAAGAAAAATAAAGACACTGACACCATCTGCCGCTAGCGCATCGGCAATTCTTGCGGCCACATCTTCGACTGGTCCAACGTCGGCCTCCACGACACCTGCTCCCGTCTCAAAGCTGACGAAGCCTTTGCTTTCCTCTCCGCCGTCGTCTGGCTGGTCTCTGCCATTGTCGGCTTCCTGTGGACTGAGGACCACTCCACCAGACACAGACACAATACGACGACTACGGCGGTCCCATCGCAACTGGTTATCCAGAGACGGAGACGGTTCTGGCCTGGGAGAGCGCATTAAGCGGGCTATAGGTGTTGGAGATATGAAGCAGGAGATGAGAGATGTGAGGTGTGGGAAGGAAGAAATGGGTTGGTTGGTGGCAGTAAGAGGGCAGGGAGATCGGGAGGTTAAGGGGAAAGGAAGAGGATAGTAGCGGAAGACAGTGATGGAATATCGTCACGATTATGAACCTAGTGAGACATGCTACACTATCTAATGTTTTGTCATTATTTGATACCGAAGAGTTTTAAACTCACTACCAATATGATATTAATGACGGATAAATCCCAATAAACTTACACCAGAGTCCTGTATTTTCTTGAATATTTCGTGTTTGTGTCTCCAAGTCTAATATGAGCAATAACTCAGCTTCCAAATCGGGAAATGCGGAGCCAAAGTAAGCTTATCGATAAGCAGTACCAACCGTTACAAGTCACGTCAATGGCATCACCATTCCATCATCACCATTCCATCATCACCATTCCATCATCAACATCCCGAATTCATATCACATCTCACTCCAATTCTTTTGTTTCAGCGCATTCTCCAAAGTCTTCTCCCCTCTTCTCATCTCCCCCCGCACACCATGTCCCACTCACCATCCACCACCACCACTCTCTCCTCAAAACTCTGGTCCCTCCGCATCCCCCTCCTCATCACCCACCCTTCCCACCCCTCCCCCTTCATAATATCCCTCCCCCGGTTCTCCTACCTCTCCCTCCTCCTCTCGCGCCTAACCTCTTACTTCCACACCCCAATAACCTCCTTCCACCACGAGACCCTCCTCCTCCGCAACCTCCCCCTCGGTCTCCTCATCGATCTCTACGACCCGCCGCTCCCCTGGCAGCTGACGGCCTCCAATGAGATCTCGTGGGACATCGCCGACACCTTTCTCAACTCGGTCAAGGAAGCAGACTTTGTCCGCAACGGGAACGCCGGCGTCGTTATGCGCATGAGCAAGCAGGATACCGATGCCCTCTGGACCGCCGTGCGCGATAACGATATCCACGGGTTTTCCCGCGTTCAGGGGATCCTTTTGAATCCGCCCATGCCGATAAAAAATGTACCGATTCGCGTATATGTCCCCACCATGACCCCCGCGCAACGGGCCGCTGCTACTGCTGCAAACAATGCCTCAGATTCCTCCGCTGATGCCTCAGCAACCACGGGGACCTTTAAAGTAATACAAAGCCTCGTCCCCTTGACGGTGCCCAAAAACACCGGAGCAAGTGTACGCGGAGCCGGCCAAACAACGGTGGCCCAGACATTGGGGAGCGCCCTTAATGAAATGATCCCTGGGCTATTTCCAAGTGCGAGGGATCCGATATACGGGGAGGCGGTGATGCATGGAGCGCCCGTGCCGTTGAGAGCGCCAGTAGCGGATTTGATGAGGGAGGCGGCGTATCCAGATGGGTGGGTTTGCTTGGTTATCCGGTTGTTCTAAGGTGGACGTCAAGAGGTGGAAAACAAGGACATGAAGTTACGATTTACGAGTCATGAACATGTTTTGGTTTACTAAAGATTGGTTGTTTACATGATAAATAGTTTTTAACAAAGAAGCATAAAATAATACTTGGATGCAATTTCAATTCATTGACCTTGCGGCCCCTTATAATAACAGGATCCATCCTCCATTTACATTCATTCACACAAAGAATGAACAGACCAAGAAGAAAAAAATAAACAAAAAAACAAAGGCCACCCTTCATCAAAGACAGATGTAGCGGTATCAAGAGGTGAACAACGGATCAAAAAAAAGTAAGGTAAAAAAAGAGAAGAGAGGAAGAAAAAAAGACAAAAAAAAAAGAAAAACAAAACGAGAGGTATCTCGAAAGATATCGTATGATCAACCCAGTTAATCACATCTTTAAAAACAAATTCCCTTTACCGCATCGGTAACCTCATCGACGCATCTCCATCAACATCCTCCTCCTCCTCACCACCGGCCAGTCACACATGTCGCCGCTCCTCAAATTGCATCACTGACGAGTAGTCCCCTCCCTGATTATCCAGCTCTCTCACTGCCTTCCGATATGCTGGCGGTCCCAAGAATGCAAATCCAAAATTTCCCCCTTCCTGCGCCAACTTGTGTTCCAAAAATGCTGTCTTCTCGACATCATCCATACGGTCTGCCTCCTCAGCCCACCCCAGGTACTTCCCGAACATTGGGGTCTTAGGGAGCCAATAGTAGCGTTGGTAACGGGCAGCCGAAGTTGTGGCCAGGTTGATGTTGCAAGCGCGCACAAGGATTTCTTCGCTCAACGGTTGCGGGTTGTCGAACAGTTTGTCGCGGAGATACCGGAGGATCTCGCAGTCGGTGGAGAGAGCCGACGAACTGTAGGGGCCAGCACTCTGTTCCAAGAAGCGTATAGTCTTTTCGAAAAGAATCTGGAGGTTGAGGGGTTCGATGAAACGTTTGAGGATAAAGTTTTTGAAGCAGGCCGACAGCACAACTAAGTTGCCCCACTGGGCATGCGCAGTACCAAAAACATTGGTAATAATAGGGCGATCAGGCCCCAGGTTATGGAACGCTTGTGTACTCTCCATAAGAGCACGGACACCACGCCGGGCATAGTTCAGCACTTCTTCGGGAACCTCCTCTGCATTCTGGTCAATCATCGGCGCCCCAATACCCACCCGGATATCCGAACCTGGTCGGAAATGACCTCCGTGATCCCGCTGGTAACCAAACTCCAGAATCTGTTTGATGAATGGACGGTACGTCAACATTTGGGCACCCCAGTACTTAGCACGCATACGGGCCGCCAGAATATCGCGAGCCGGGATATCGTCTTCATCAAAACGGAAGCTGGGGCCCACCCAGTACATGCCTGTGATCTGAGACTCGGCCGTCTTGGCGCGGTAGTAGTCAACCTGGAACTCCTCGCCCGGCTTGCAGTCGGGCCCGTAGAACATCTGATGGATCTGGTTCAGGTGGCGACGCAGGTACAGTTGGGCCATGTAACTCTCGAGAACACGATTGGTGTAAGGGCCTAGATCACTGGGGGTTGGGAGTGTGATGTTTGGATACGGGAGAGTGCCGTCATAGGCAAGGATACCAGATTGCTGACGGGGCAACTCGGCAACAATATCCGACTCTAGCTGCAGACAGGTCCAGAAGGCGAACATCAGCTGGTTGTCGCGATTATTAGTCGGCAATCTGCCCCCGCTGAGGTTCCGCATGCGCGCCAAACTGGGACGGAGCAGGTTAAGCAGAATCGTGGAACCAGCGCTAATGTAGGCGTGACTCTCAATGACACGGCCCAATTGGCCAAAGTACAAACCAATCAAGATATTGGCGTACACATGCTTCAACGAGTTGCCACCAAGCTGAGATCCCACAATGTCCAAGGCCATACCAAAGTAGTCCAATCCCGGAATAACATCCACATTACGCGCAGGATAAGACCCGTGCGACCCCGTCCCTTGTCCTCTTCCCATAGTCGGCGTCGCAGCCGACCGTCTGCGCCCGGTAGTAGGTGAATACGACACCGACGATCCACTATTACGGTCACTCTGACTCTGCAATGGCGAATGGCCCGGTACATCCTTAACTGAAGGGCGCTCCACTTGAGCAGGAACAGGAATGGCATCCCGCTTCTTGCAAATCTTCCCCAGAGCCAGCATGGCCAGAACCAGCCCGTTGGTAATGGTGCGGGCAGGTCTCCCGTAGCGTTGGCCGACAGGAGGCTTGATATAGAGGCGGAAAGAATTCTCAGCATCTTTGAGTTCTTTCTCCTCATCGTCACCCTCGGCGGACCACTTGCGCTTTTTGCCATTTTCGATAGGTTCGCGGGATTCGGGAGCGGGACCACCCAGAGCGCAAGATTTGCCCAGCTTTTCGTCGGGGATATCAGGCGGCGGTGGCTGAGCAGTACTGATAGAGGCGCCGTGAGGGACCTTGGGCAGGTTGTCCATGAAGTGCTGGATGGTTTCCCGGATCTGCTTGAGAGTCAATATCGGGTGCATATTGATGATGTTCATCATGAAGCTCGCTCCCAAGTCCATGACAGTCTCAGGCTCGAAATCGATCTTGCCCAGAATTGTCGCCCCCGGTGCTCTCGCCTTCATGTGGGAGCCGTCAAAGCTAGCCTTGGTCCCTCCATCAAATGAAGCGCCAGGACTAGCGTGTCCGGCGGCGAATCCCCAGATGTTGTCGTCGCTGGGAGAATGCATCTCCATACCCATATCCAGGTCAGCCTCGAAACTCCCGTAGTCAATGCCTACATTAGCTTTGACCCCAACATCCATACCTTCGCCCCGTCCGTATACTCTTAAAATACCTCTTCCCTCCTCTAGCCGTACTGGATACTCGCTGGCATGATCAATACCTAACTTGGGCAATATTGGCCCCACGAGAGCCCTAACTGCCGGCCAGTCAAGAAGATGGCCGGCACCAGTGGTGTGATCAGGAGGAATAGCAGATTCTCCTGGACGTACGACCGGCCCAGGCTTCTCCTCCAGCTGCTCGCCCAAGGCCGGTTCCACCATGAGCGAGTCAGTTTCATTCGGGTCATCAATGGCAATTGGTTGAAACTGCTGCTGTTGTGACTGTTGTTGTGGCTGGGGTGTTTCGTAGTTTGTGTTGTTGGCATACGCGGATGGCGTGGGATCATAAACATGATTGGCGTCAACGCTGACCTGCATATCATCATCTTCCTGTTTGAAGAATGTTGGGTCTTTTTCAAGAATGACCTTTTTGATCGCTCGCATGTCTTCGTCATGCTGTGTAGACTTCTTTTCCAACTCGACTACCATTTTTGTGAGATTTTGGATACCCTCCAAGATATCAGTTTGTACCTTGTCAGCTCTGCGGTCGTATGTTAGTACAACAGCCTACATATATGGATAGTTGTACTCGGATAGGCTACATAAACACTTACGCTTTTGGCATTGGATCACGATATTTACACTCGAGACCTTTGTCTCTACAACTCCGGCAAGGCTTCGTCTCATCGCATTTCGCCTTCAACGATCTACAACTATCGCAAGCCTGCGAAGCCCGATTCGCCTTCTTCTTACCCCCCGGACCCGGCGCCAGCGGAATGCCCTCGGCAAATCCGTCATACTGTGATACCCCATGCATCATCGGAGTCTGCGGCTGAAACTGTTGCTGTTGTGGCACCGGTCTGTATGGCCCCAAGCTTGGCGACTGTTGGGCGCCGCCTTTGAAGAGCATCGGCCGTCGGTCATCGTATAGAGCCATTGGCGGTTGCATTTGTGACGCCATGCCCATTCCTGGCTGACATGGCACCGACATCGAGGACGGGGTTGGTGGCGGCATGTGTTGATTTTGTGGATGTGAAGATGGTGGTAGTTGCGGCGGCGGCGGTTGTGACAAGATTGGTGGTTGTGGAGGGCCCTGGCCAGCTTCATCTGGGAAATGGGAGCCATTAGCTCCGGGTGTCGGGGGCACCGGTGGTTGTCCGATGTAAGAGTTTATCTCTGGGGGTGGAGGATGCGCCGGTTGAGCAGGCGACGGCGGCATAGGGTGGAAAGAATCCTGTCGAGGAGTAAAATGTTGCGACTGTGATGGCTGATACATCATGTGCGGCAACTGATCGGAATGCATGGCCTGTCTATAGTCATCCGGATGTTGCGACGGCCCAGAGTGGTTCCGGTGGTGCTGAGGGCCCGGCCCTGGGTACCCTTGGTGTTGAGACTCCACCTTCAACGGCGATGGTCCCCGGTTCTGTGCCGGCGCACTGATGGGCGGAGGGAACTGCGACGGGCCGGAGTGGTGGGAGTTCGCGATCCCTGGCGGCGGCGGCGGCAGGCTAGAAGTTGGTGACGAGATACTGCTGCGAGAAGGACCAACTGAAGGCGAGGACGAATGGTACGACGGTGGTGGTGGTGGTGGTGGTGGCGGCGGCGGTGGTTGATGCGACAGAGACCCAGCGGCAGATGCCGAATCGATGGAGCGGTAGTATTGTGGTTGGGCAGTGGGCGCCGCGGAAGTTACACCATGCATGTGGTGGTTTTTCTGGTGCAACTGGGACTGCGGCGCCGAATGCGGTGAGTGTTGGGCCGAGTGGTGATGCGTTGGGTTGCCGTGGGCAGCGTGGACGGATGGCAGCGGATAGGATGTTGAGTGGTGGTGCGGTTGGTGATGACGGCCAGGCGACTGGACCGGCGGTGGCAAGGTTGTGGGTGACCAGACCGACGACGACGACTGGTTGCTATGCGAATGTGTATGAATGTGCGGCGGTGGATTCGTCGTATGAGAGCCTAAAGCGCTAGTGTCTGGACGTGCTCGTTTGCTTGGTGGAGCTAAATGGTCCATAGCGGGAAACAAGAGCAAGTCCTCTTCATGTACCTGAAGCACACGAAGGCAAGCAAAAGTGGATATAAATATAATAATAGGAAGAAAAAAAAAGCCAAAGCACAGTCTCTCTCGAGTGAACAGACAAAATCTATGCAATTGGTAAAGACAGGGCCCTGAGAGCCTGGGATGGGGTTGGACCACGGTGACAGATCAGAAAAAAAAAATAGGTGCTGCTTCTCTGAAGTGAGAAAGAATCTGATGAACAATGACCCCAGTCAAAGTCGATCACTTCTGGGCCACACCTCCACCCACCTGCTGGATGGTTTAGGAACTGTGGAAAGACAGAAATGGAAAAAGACGAGTGAGAATAGAGCTTGCAGGACGTGAAGATAAACACGCCTCTCTTTTCTTTTTCTTTTTCTTTCTTTTATCTCTTTCTGTAGGTCCAAAGTAGACCAAGGTCTATGAGTTGAGGATTTGGATATACAAGATGTGACCCGTCTGGTTCTTGTATTCTTCAACCTCCTGTAACAGAAGACGATGTCAGAAAGTGAGAAGCTAAAGATTGTAGAAAAAGCGTCCAAATCAGCAGCGCGTACAAAGACAAAAAAAAAACTAGAGTATCAAGTGGTCCGTGATGTTAAAGGAGGAAAGAAAGACAAGACAGTGAGCAAACGAATCCTGGCTGGTGGGCTAGCCGGGGGAGGGGCGTGAGTAACTACTGAAAGAGCAACCAATATAAGAAAGCGGTTAAAAAGAGAAATAAACTCTTAATAAATTCCCGGACGATATTTCATAAGAAAAAAATAATCAACCGGAGTTCCAGATGCTGGCTAGGGTCTATTCACTCTCCACGGCCGCCGCCAGTAATGATGACTTGTGGAGCCCTGCAAACTGCTTCTGCTTGAAGGCAACCTGCCTGCTCTGGACAGTTGACCCTGGAATCAGATACTCATCGTCAGAGACCGACCATGGGACAACACTAGTGGAAAGTGGAGATACAAAGATCAAGTCTTACTTTATACAACAAAAAAAAGGTGATCCCCGTCTCTCGTGGCCATGTGCCAGAAAAGAAGGCAAAAAGAATCAAAAAGGATAGCATTAACTCGCAAGTTTATCATCTGAATGAAGGTGCTACTGTAGCCAAGGCAGTGTTCTCGCCCAACGCCATCCGACCGAATATGCAGCACACAACGATCCCAAAGAACCGGCTCACTTGACTACGATGCAGCCCGCAAGCCGGAACGTTCATCTACAGATAATCGCATCAGGGCCAAAAAAAACACTCAGCATATTTCCCTGGACCAGTCATGGGAACTGGATGCGAGTAAACAAGCAATCTGGTCTTGGCAAATCAAAAGTATCATCTTGCAAGACGCATCCAAGCCAGTGATTGCTGATATTAGTAACTGAACTTGCTTTTTATGCTCGGTCGTGACTTCTGTCACTCGCTAAACCGTGTTGGAAGCCAAAAAGAGCACATCACGCTGCTGTCTTTTTGTCTTTCTCTCCCTTCCACCAGCAGCTTGTCGGTCGAACCCCCATCAAGTAACAAGTCAGCTTCAAAATTATGTATAGCATAAGAATTCCCCTTCCCATGTTTATTAAACATGTTCAGACTTAAATATTTATATACAGCATGCTTGCCCTTGTGCTAGGGATGACGCCGCAGTCGCCCGGCCTGGCGGCTGTCCTGGACAACAAGCTTGACATTTGTATCGCTCATTTCGATCCCAACTCCGATACCCCGCTCGGGATAATCACCACACTCGCTCTCAAGCACGCTTAGCCGAAAGTACTAATGTGAAAACCAACGGCTTGTCACTGCAAGACGCATATCCCATAATTCGTAAGCTACAGCAACCATCAAGCTCATCCAGTATGCATTCGGGTCAATGACCAGTCCAACTTCTGAAGATACATATTGAACAAGCGGATGAGCACACCACAGCAGAGCAAGACAAGGGAAAAGTGGCTGGTCTGTCGATGTTACGGGGGTACAATGGAACTTCTTTGGTAAACCACGACCTCACAGATGTGCAGATACAGCAGGGCATGAGGAAACATTATGTTGGTAAAGATTGGGTGTATGCAAGCGGCTAGGATGTGTGTGGTGTGTGGTGTGTGTGTGTATGTGTGTGTGTGTGATATGTGTAAATGAAATGGTTCGGTCATTTGCTCCTGTGCAGCGTTAGAGGACTAAACGAATTCATTTCTTCAACGGCCTGTTATCTGATCGCTATACAATCGGTACTAAACAACTTTTTTTTTTCACAGATTCCTGTGATTCTGTTCCATCGCATGGCCACTAGCCGCTGGACTTTATAAGGAATCACCTGGCGGAATCAACGGGTAGCGAAAAAAGCAGGAGACTGCTTTAATGAGATCTTAAGTGTATCGTGGCGGAGGCTTTTTTCCCTTAATAACATACATACCATACAAAAGGTGATCTGAAGATAAATAAAAACCCAAGTTGAAGTTGGGGTTTTCAATGCTACCCTCCAAGTAACATTCATGCCGTGCCAGTGTAGCTGAAGCACTCTTCAACAAAAATCAGGATGGTCTGGTATATAGCTTACAAGACGAACCGGTAGGTACACTGATAGATATCACTGTCAGGTACCATGATTACTGAGAATGACCAAGTTCTCTCGGTCTGATCTTTAGGCCTTGTATATCACTGAACATTCAAAGCCTCCCATATTCAAAGCTCCTGGGTTTCCTCTATACTCACCAACAGCAGCAACCGTTGAAAGTTTGCGCAAACAAGGTTTCCATTAGAACTAAAGTTTGATGCAACTTGCATGCAAGTCCTAGGCCGGCCTGCGTAATTTTTTTTTACGAGTGAGCGTCTTGTACAGTTTCAATATGACATCACTGGTCTCAATCAGGCATGGTCCATTTCGATAAAGTGCTAACACATTCAAAACTGGGTACTTTCAGCGCCATGCGATACACGTTCTTGTGTGCAGCAACAATGACCTCAGGTGTCAAAATCAGACAGACTCAATGGATTTCTCAATTGAGTTTCTCATCAAGTATCACAAGTATCAGGTACTGCCACCCATTCGTGCGTACGTACGGGGCTTGTTTGTGATGTTGTGTGTGTGTGTGTGTGTGTGTGTGTATGTGTGTGGTTTAACAGCCCCCATTGTTCATTGTCCATTGTCAAGCTGACAAGAGACCCTGTACCACCACTAGCATGGCGTATCCATCCGTTCTAGAAGACGAATTCAGGGCCATCATTCAGGCTAAAGAACCATAGACAATTAGTTGATAAAGATCTTAGTGGTCAAAGGCTGACTAGGCTAGATTGGAAAAACAATAAGATATCTTTAGCGACGGTCGGAGAAGAAAGACCAGACGGGGCCGTGTTGAGGAAAAGAGAGATTCTAAGCTCGCTTCCCTGTTCGGTATTAGCGTCGTGGTGCTTGTAAAAAAGCATTAGCGGATCATTTACCTTACCACTGGGTCGTTTGCCCAATATTGATCTGATGGGGTTGTACAAGTCGTATTTTACATGATGATGTCTTCGTTTTTTTTGCTGGTCTAGATTTTCACGCAAGAGAAAAAATGCACTACAGTTGTCCACGATTAGCCACTATAGCCTTGTCCTGTATTAAGTAATTGCACAACTTATCTATAAGGCCTGACGATTAAGCCCAATTGAGTTGTTACTCCCCTAACCCATTTCCCCACAACTGAGGCCGTAAACTTGACGATCGAGATCATGATCACGAGCACTACCACCAGATTTACGAAACCTTGCAAATAGTATTTGGTATCCAATATTGTTTTTTTTGTATGATACGAGTTTAGAATTAGCACACTAATTAAGCCACTTTCGGGGGAATCAACTGCTTACGACTCGCAAGGCACATTATCACAACTGTGATAAGCCCATCACAGCCCACCTATACAACAGATACCAGTTCAGCTTTACGAAGCCCGATTTCGCACGCATTTCGCCCACCAATGTGTTTCTCGCAGAAACCAAATACCATAGCCATCATGTAGCTTTCTGTCATGGATTCCCACGGATCATTGTCTGGATTCAATTTCCTGAGAATCAACATGGGTTTTGGTACCGGGCTTGGAGCCACAATGGTACCCAAATGATACTTTAGAATTAATCAAAAATGGACGGACAGGCTGAAAATTCGGAAATCAACATATCCGGGGCAACAGGACTGCGAGCGTATGCTTTGTATGGTTGGATGGAACACCAACACCGCAACAGCAAGTTTACTGAAATCTTCCCTCTTAAAAATAATTAAAAATAAGAATTAAAAAATTCGTTATGAGGCCCAAAAACAATTATTAAGCTCCTGTTTCCTCTCGGTGGTCCTCAACCAACTTGTCCGTCCTCTTCCTAATCTCTTATCTATGTACATGTGTGCCGATATCCATACAAAATTTGGTCGGCTGGTGGCTACACGAGAAAATAAAATAAAAAAAAGTATTAGGGATCCAGATGTCATCCACAAACAAAGAGAGACTGCCTTGATTAGTTCAGCGTGCACGATGCAAGGTGATCGCTTGGGCGCCGACAAATGGGCACTTCGGACTAATACATAATTTACTAAATACACGATCTCTAGCACTGGTCATGATGGTGGCGGTGTCTTTAAAATTCACCAGGCTGTAAGAGTGACCATTTACCTATTTACATAGATGTCATTACAAGTGGAATAAAGGTTTGGGAAATCTTCAGAATATGTAGATAAAGTCACTAGTTCCAGCCATCGCATACATACACATCCAGTAAGGCAAAATCCAAGGTGAAGAATTACCGGTTTGGTAATCTTATGACACTTGTTGAAAAAAAAGCTCAATACCGCGACTTGAGTTGCTGACGGACTTTCAAATTGTCGATAGTAGATTTTGGGGAACAAGCGGTGAGATCTGATTACAGAGCGGTGTGTCGTCAGTGTACCAAAACGTTGGATTTTCTGTGATGTTAGCCCACGTGGATTCCACCAATGACATCATTGTACTTTGGATCTGCATGCTTTTCTATCTACAGCATTGTTTGTATGTATTTTCAGTATGGAGTTAATGTTGTGTGGTTAATCCAAGTATAGGGTTAGTGATTAAGCAACCCTTATAATTTCTTGAAACTACAATCCAGTTGAACTACACCTCCGCTCTCCATCCTACCCCGCCATTCCTTTCTGCAGATCTTCCTTTCAATAGACTGCAATCTACAATGGATACAACAATCACCAACCTTCTACTTACCTAGAAATATTAGCACTTAAAAGTAAGGAGTCCTATCAGAAGTTCATAATCGATAACATACCCTAAAACCCTATTGAAGTTTTTCTTTCCTTTTTTCTCATTAATCCCTCTCTTTTCAAACGCTAGGAGTGCAGATATCTCTATATTTTCTTTTTCCTGGTGGACTCTAGTGGAGCTTGAAGGACCACGTAGCGATATAGCCTTAAATTGCCCGATGATAAATTTTCTTTGATGGGGCCGTCGTCACTGATGCCAGGGGATGAATGTCTGATGTCATAGGTTTCAGAAAGGCGAAAAAATAAGTAGGAAGGGGTAATGATGACAGACTTGCGCGACCAATAGTTGAGACATGTGGGCATGTGGTGAGAGAGACATTTCTGTTTTTCTTTTTCTTTTTTATTCTTCTGTCTATTATTATATCTACTTTCTGCACAAGTTGTATGCAAATATGTATGTATTTTTCCGTGCTATGGGGACTCAGAAGGTCCGTGGAAATTGTTTTGTGAGACCTGACGTTGTTTGGTGGAGAGGGTGGGTTGTGTTATTGGAACTTCCATGTATACAGTCAACGGACAACTGAATGGCACTGCACAAGCGATTCCCATCAATTAATCAGAGGGACAGAAAACACGTCCATGGATGACCCCGTCTGTTCTATGTATACATGTATGTCTATATATATATAACTGAGCTTGCGTTGTTTCTTATCTGCATTTGCAGATTTCGAATGTAATTGCACTACCTAAAGTTGGGTACACTCGCATATAATCAGGATGCATATCGTGATAAACAACCAGATCACCTGTCGTTATTGGCATTGTATCTAGATTTGGCAGATGGCCCTCTTTTTTCTTTGTTCGGGGCAGCATAAGCGAGGAGACAATGAGGTTGAATCTCTAATCTAGCTAAAATCATTTGGGGGTGTTTCAATAGGCCTCGCATATCATCGCCATGCTTTGCATGTTGGTACCATGATATGTGACGTGAAGTTGTCTCAATGCCATGTTTTTGGATGATAATTAGCTTGTAAGTCTATCGTAATTTGCTATGTATAATGAAACCACGATACCTACTCTCGCATACGATTGCTATTCTGATGCTGAAACTTGGCAGTATATAGACTAGCATAGGTTTTACTGGAGAGTTTATCTACATTGTGCAATCCAAGTGTCCTCGTGGCCATGTCGAATCCCGCATCATCCTAACCTTAATGTTTATAATAGGCTACTCAAGCTTTTTTCTATGGAAAATATTACGGCTTTTGGTAATTTCAACAGATAGATCGACACACTTGTTTAGAAGTAATGCTAAGGTCAAACTTCGCTTCTCACCCTCCATTACCTTTTTGTATGGCAGTACAAAAAGAAAAAGACAAGTGACAAAAAATCAAGCATACAATTGGAAGTGAGGCTGGCAATAGAATGCCACAGAATCAAGTTCAACTAGCCCATCAATGTCAGATCATTCATCCACCATGTGATAATGTTTGATTCCGAGATCTTCGCCGTATACACGCATATATATATATATATCTGGTTATATAGGCCACATTGGTAACTGATGACAAAAAGACACGATACATTACATAAGATGTGTTTCTCGTCGAATAAAATTGGTAGCACTTTGTCTAGTTTGGTCGTGATCATCAATGTGACGATGAAGAGCCAAGGTACCAGCGAGATAGCCAGGCACAATGGAACATCTGGCAGGCCAGCGATACGGAAGTGACTTTTCCGAGAGGAAGACGAAAAAAAGAAAAAGAAAAAAGGACTTGGGACTACATAGATAGACGTTGTTTACTGACCACAGTAATGTCAAGGGAAGTGCGTTATCGTTTCTTTCTTATTTTCCCTATCCCATTTGAGGCACCAATCAGCTCAAACCACACAGACCGACCTCAACTACAACATTACCGTTGCGAAATTCCAGATTTTGATCAATCAATATTTCATCTCACTGCAACCCCAATGTCAGCCTCAACTTCAACGTAAACATAAACCTGGATGGCCACACTTCTCTTACACGTTGATTTACACCAGGTCTTGTTTCTTTTACATGTAACAGTTTGGCCCCGGCGGTGTCATTTTCAAGTCCAAGCACCCTTCGTCATCTGACATGGACCATGGCTATCTCCCGTACAATGCCTGTCTGTACTTACACCTTACCATCTTACCTCATATTACCTCACCTCACTTGTACAGGAAGCACTCACTAACCTCTTTCTCACTCCCAAGACCACGGGTTGCTGTGCTGTAACGGATGTTAATGGTGGCCAGGAGCTCGTTTACTGATAACCCTCACCCAGATGCCACAGGAAAGAAAAATTCCGTATGTATTTTCTGACACGATGACAGTCGGGTCCGTTGTTGTTAAATTCATCATTATCAAAGTTCTGTCGAAATGAAGACCTTTTGCTTCGTACATAGATAGTCATTTCTTCTTCAGCCGATCTTTTAAAACCCAAGATCCTCCTTTTTATTGTTGTTGTTGTTGTTGCTTCTAATCCAAGAATTCAGAGTGGAACCAATTCTCCTCAGCCTTGGACTCTTCCTAACCTACAATTTCCTCGGAAATCCCCGCTCCTGCCTCCAAAGTTTGGCAAGTAGTTTACCAAATCCAGCATGATTTGAACGCTTGACTCTGTATATATAAATCTACGGCAGCAACAGCTAAATTAGTAGAGAAAAGAGGTGGCTAGAGACGTACAGAGATAAGATCTTTGGGAGTCCATGATAATGATTTGATCTTGGCAAAAGACTTTCTGGATCATCCATATGTATTCTTCAAATTTTATCTTGACCATTTACACAGGGTTTCTCTGAGAACGCCGAGGATTTCCTCCCTCCTACGTACCACACACCCATGATCGCCTCATGTTATGTAATTACCGTCGCGATTGATTCTCTGTTTATTAGAGGTGCTACTGACGTATAGGGGGATTCTCTAGTTACTGGGGTTATGTTCTTCGATATTGAGATTCGCACGTTGGAACAGTGGACGGTTTGGTTCATACGTGAACACGACATGCAGTTATCATTACCAACTGCGACATATATACCAAGCCCATTCTGCATCTGATATCAGTTGGATGAATCAGACTAGTCACTTTATGTGTCTAAGGCTTTGGTCTAAGGGTTCCTGGAGTTCCAATCACGGCAACCTCAGAAACCCTAAAGGTAAATTTGAGTCGATGGAAACCCTAGATTTCCTGATTTTCTCTAGCGTAGCCATTGTCTCGGAACAAACAAAGGGGCTCTTTGACAAATTGGACAATTTTGTCTAGGGGTATTCCTGTTAGTTGGTCAGCGACTAAGTTTGCACAATGAACGATAATCTCGGAGCCAACACTTTTGTCTCGAAGCCAAAACCAACATACCTTCGCTCCCGGTTCCAACAATAGTAAATGTATGTAAATGCCATGAGTAGGGAATAGTGGCTGTTATCTCAAAGCCCTCGACGTGTCATTCTTCTTCATCCTCTCTCTGCCCCTACCCACTCAGCGTCGAATCCGACACCACGGTTATGGGTGTTGTGTTTTGACTTTGACCATCCACCACTCACGGGAGCTTTTTATCTATTTCTCTCTTCCTCTGTCTCTTCCCAAGTATGACCTGACCAACCAGAAAATAAATACTCCTGTCATCACCTGATCGTTGTCTGTACCCACCACCTTTTCGCTTATGTGTGCTTTATGATTGAGTAGTTTTGGAATTTATTGAGTCTAAGGTGAAGTTGTTACTTGTGTGTCGTTATCGTAAAGTCTGAGGTGGACATGTATTGACATGTTTACGATTTTTCTGTCGACAAAGAGTCAACATTATACAGTGAACTCAGTATAGTGACAATACTGATAGGCCCTATATTGGAGACAATTTCCTTGTTTCTCACTAAAAAAAGAACAGAATAAATGTTAAAGCCAGATACTCAGACTGAGCCTTGCAACTAACCATACTCCAGAGTTTCCTCCCAATCACCAACTCAAAACCCTGTCCAAAACTCACTAGCGCCAATCAACTTCAACTAACACCAACTAACACACAAAAGAGCCTTGATTGTCCCTTAATACCCATTTACGTCAAAACTTCCAGTTTCCCACACACCCCCATTGTACACCGGCCCAATTCAACCCCCTAAAACATCCGTACCTGCGTACCGACGCTCACCCACCACAACTTCGGTATTAAAAACCCCATATTATTCGCGGACGAGACAGTGATTTTCCTGGCAAAGGACCCACACGGGATAATTTTATCTTTTATTTATCAGATACTACACCAGCTTTGAGACACCAAATTTCCTTACACTTCCACCAAGAACATCCTATTGGTGCCAGCAGGTGGGAAAAGAGGGAGATGACAAAGGGTCCAGTAAAGAAACAGCTCCAATTCTTCCCAAGTTCCAGGTTGCGGGTGACGGTGGCGAAGAAGGGAGACTATATGTAAGATCCAACTCCCTAGAAGGGCGTCATGAGAGTGTTTTTATAGATATTTACTCTCAATTATCTGCTGTAAACCACCGATGAGGCCGTTAATACTTGTCTTCAGGTATCCTCCTGGCTTACATATTTATTGATCATCTCCCCTAGAATTCTAGACCGACGCCGAATGGTTGACCTCGGGCGTAGCAATCACTCTATCATCCGTCATACCATCCACTTCTCCGACATCATGATAACCTATATTACTTTTCCACAAGAAAGAAAACCTTATACTTCTCTTCCAACCAGTAAAGATAGTCACCATATAAAAAGGCATAAAAGATATAAAAAAAATCTATCCAACTCGGAGATATCAACAAGCGCTGGAGAACCCAGTTGATTGGACAGTAAAATTTGCTGACAAAGGAAAATATAACAAGTGCAAAGGGTTGGGGTGCAACCCTTGCACATACGTGCTTGCCAGTACTTCGCAGACATGGCATAAAAGTGACCTGTCATACTTCCCACACCGGGGTTTGCGGTGAGAATGGCCAATGACCATGGATGTAGATATTATGAGACTATGGGACCGCATCATTTTGTTGGAAATGTTTACTCATGTTACGCAGAGACTTGCCTTTGGCCTTGTGTATGTCTGGAAGTTGCGATGCGCTCGTTGCCTGGTAGTTATGCCGTGCACGATCTTGTGCAAATTATCTAATTTTACGAGAGCCAGACATTCCACGAGTCGACAGCGTATGAGTATATAGCAACAGGTATAATCCGGCCTGTTATAGAGGGTGTACGTAGAACCAGCCTGTACAGCACAAAATATCGTTAGTGCTGTCAACCTGAGATGGAAACTGCAATGACATCCATATACCAGTAACCAAAAATATTCGGCACAAAAATATCAGATTGTACATATAAACATATTGAGCTTTGAGCCCATAGCTCCTGTAAGCTTTCCTATATAGCAGATTTTCACATTGTGTACCACGCTGTGTAAGAGATTATTACAGTGTCCTGACATACATATGTCCCTCTAAGCCTCCCAACTACCCTGTAATTCTAGACGACATTCTTCTGTTAGCCAAAAGTCAGTCCCTCTGTCCCACATTATCTCGTCTCAGTCAGCATTGGTCTGTGTCACGACGATAAGACGACTGCTATAGGGCTAGCTGGTAGATAATTGTCTACCACTCTGTAGAGATTCACAGTAAGAAACAAAAGGCAGAGACGAATTTGCAGAGCTTCTCTGTACACAAAGGAGGCCCGAGCAATATGTCGTGCATCTAGAGCGGCTGCGGGAGCCAGAAATGGGTTTGTGAGGATCCGTAGACACCCGCAATATGCACCATGTATGACATTGAGGACGATGTGGAACCAAGAATGGATCTTCGGGAATACCGAGCCAGCAACATTCGACGGCGTCCCTAAATAAATTGCTGATTCGTATCTACTGATAAAAAGGTACAGACTTTCTGTTCTTATGTAAAACAAAAGCACTGGACTTAGGCCCAGCGTAGACCCATTGGTCGGTGAATCGGCCGGTCGGCGCGGGATATTAATTCGAGAGAGTGGGGGTTCGAGCGTCGGACACAACATAAGGCCGGGTGTCTTCGGGTTGGCCCGAAGAAAAGAGAGGGATGAGGCTGTTTACATGGCATCGTGAGGATTCAAAATGCATGTTCGAGAACACTGACACGCGTAAGAAGTGGGTCATGATGGGACGACAGGTGATGCATGACTTGGTCGATGAAACACAAATTCCGACTTGATCAGATCCACTGACAATGTGTAGTGGACTTGAATGTTGTATTGTCTTCACCGCCCACTCTTCTCCTTGAAACCAGAGGATTCTAACTTCACCTAAGACCAAGTACATGCACTACCAAGCATTTTTTCCCCTTACACTCCCGAAAATGGATGCCATCGCCGTGGTATTGGGTCACACTGTTGGTCTGTGGAGGGTCCGCGAGTCCTAGTGAGTCCAGTTGGTGAGGTCTGGAGAAGACAGAAGGGGTGCGTCGGGTTGAACCATCGCGAGCACTGTGCAACAATGTATCAAGTAGGAGATGATGCAACGGCGATGTGGGCTTGGGCGTGACGATCAGAACGGGGATGAAGGCTATAGAAGTCGTAGTTGGTAGCATTAAGCATCATGGTACCGTCATTTCGGTGGAGATCATGATTAAGCGGTCTATCGATTTACCAAGCGGTCAAGATGGAACAATATAACAAAGGCGTGAATGATCCATGTCTGCGTTGATGATGCCACTCAATGCAGTCGGACCATGGGACAGGCGGTGTTAATGGCACTCTGCAATGACGATTTCGATAAAGGTCAAAACATAGGGTATCATTAAGGAAATCATCAAAGGTAATCGTAACTACAACCTGATCGATCTATCCACGTACTCAATCGAGTCGTTGCCTTTTTGGTGGCTTATTGTAGTCCTTCCCAGCTCGATCAGAAACCCAAGGATTTTCGGCAAGTGCCCCGACAATTTTCTCTGAATGCGGCTGGCGCCCTCTCTCAACCGAACTCTTAGTAGCCTCGGCCTGGGATTGACCTTTTACCTTCCCAGAAGCATCATGTGTCTTTGGTGCCTTTGTACGCTTCTTCCGACTCTTGTGTGTATCAACAACCTCTCGACCCTCTGTGAATACCAAATCGCCTCGCTTACCCAGAACCTCTCGACTTGCTTCCTCCACCAGGATTCCTAAGGCTATGAGAGCCGTCTCATCAAAACTTCTCTCGTCTATTAGACGCCCGCCAATGATTCCTTCTTTCCCGTGATCTGTCTGAGCCATTGCTTCATAGAAGTGACTGGCATACTCATGGAGTCCCTCTAGGAGCTCGCCTGATGGCAGTGTTTGATCACCACCGTCTGGAAGGAGTCTACTGGCGGCATCATAGATATCATACTCTTCAAACTGTTCTGGTGCATTCAGGGCGCGAAGCAAGGCATCTCCTGGTGACAGAATAGTAGCTCGGTTGGGTACTGCTGTCTCCGAGTCACTACGGACACCAGAGGCTGTAGTCGTAGTATTTGATGTAATAAGACCTTGACAAAGTTAATACAGAGAATTATGGAATGGGGACACAATAAAACTCACCAGCTACTGCATCATATATGTTAAATTGGCGACGGCGGATTGTTTCCCGAGATGGTGATGAGTTTTCTACTGAACGAACTGGGACATCTTGGCCTTTGGGAAGACCATTTTGATTTGGTATTTGCGCCCGTGACATATTCTCACTGATACAATGCTTATTGGTATCGTGATGCTGATGGGAAATCTTTCTCTCGCTGATCAGTACTCGCTAGCTCCTTCGGAAGCGATAATACAGTGACGATATGATGGGATTCTGGTCAAACAGGCTGCGGACCACTATTACAAGGTAGTGAGACTATGGAACCAGTAGGTGGGCTATAATAGGATCCAGAAAAAGGCCTCAAGAGGTCACCAGTATAATATTCGTAGGTTAGTTTTAGATATGTCTCCGAGGTGAGATAGGTCATCGCAGCCTTGTGAGATTTTTTAACAAGGCTGCGAATTACTGCTTTTGGCAGTCAAGTGTGACATCATTTGAGCCGCCATCCAGAATCCCCGCGTGAATCTTTCTCATGAATTCGCAATCATATTTACGTGTAAAATAAAGTAAAATCTCATGAACTTTCTCAATAATAAAGTCCTTAGTGATTCGTGTTTGCCATGAACAACTTGCGATTCTCTAGAGAAATCGGAGAATTCAGACATTCTCAATTTACACAGACTGTGAACTCACTTTTGCTGCATTCCTTCCAGTTCTCTCCCAACACTTATTTCGATGGAAGTTTCCAGTTGCCAAAAGAACTCATAGCCAAACAGAAGAAGGCAAAATCTCTTTTATTAACTGATCGCCGCCTATTAACAGCAGATCATGATGCTCATTTCAAAGGCGTTAATGATCTCGAAGTTGATAAGTTCGATGGCAGATTGTATGTAACCTTAAGCATTAGTAACACTAACGACAAGCATACAAGCACTCAAGAACTAACTAGCATTACACAGTTTGCTTTCTGGCGGAGCAGATGGCTCGGTGAAACTATGGGATCTAGAAAAACAAACTGATATGACCCAAGATTATATCCACCACCCCATCATCGCCGTCCCTCGAGTTCGCGCTGATAACCCAAGCGCCGGACATACCAGCGGCGCCACCCATGTTTCCTTTTCTCCAACTACCTTGTCATCCTTCTATACATCATCCTACGATTCAACCTTACGGTTATGGTCTTCTGAACGAACCAATCCCATTACAACTTGGAACCTACGAACTTCTGTCAATACGTTCCAGGCCAATCCTCTCCCTGGAGCAGGCGGTCTGATTGCATGTGCCACAGAAGCACCCCATGTTCAAGTCATTGATCCTAGGTCCAGCTTTGGATCTCGAACATTCATTAATTCTGGGTGTACTGTGCTGTCCTTGACTTGGTCGCCAGTCGCCGAGAGAATACTGTGCTCTGGTCACGCAGATGGCACCATAAAAGTGTGGGATTCTAGGAGGTTTTCAACTCCAGTTGCCAAATTAGACAGTGGCGATTTCTTGGGAATTACTCACAGGTTTCGTTATGCATTGGCTGGAGAAAGCGGGTGGGGTCCTAAAAACCATCTTCGACGGGCTGCCATTGCCCATAACAAGGGAGTTTGTGGGTTGAGTTTCTCGGATGATGGGTGGTGGCTAGTTAGTGTAGGGCTTGATAGGAAACTCAGCATCTGGAATGCCGAGATAGGCGCAAACACTCTGATTGACTTGAGTGTGCCGTTGGTTCAACGAGAGGGTGGCACCTGCCGAGTACTTGTCACGCCAGGTAGGACTGTGAGTGGGGAGAATCAGATGGTGCTGATTCCGAATGGCCATGAAATATTAGGTGTCAGTCTCAGGGAGGGCGATGTCAAGTTACAACTCAGAGTTCCAGGTACTTCCCAAGGACGAAAGGATACATCAAAAGTACAAAGCATTGCATGGCGGGGTGGCAGCGGTCGCGGAAAGCTGCTAGGAAACGATATGGGTGGTTGGGGAACTGGAAGCCATGGCGCTATTTATGCAGGCTATAGTAATGGTAAGATTCGGATGTTTGATGCAAAGCTCCCCGGAGGTGACGATGAGGTCGAGGAAGGCAATGAATTAGAATCGGGGCGAGACCGGAAGCGGAAGAGGACAGCTGTCGAGGAGGCATATAGAAGCCTGATGGGGACAAAGATGCGGTTTACGTGAAGACATATATGGACTGATATGCATATAGCTGTGGAGATGGCGTGGATTAGGATCCGGTTAGTGGATGTGTCATTGGAACTTGTTTGTGTGACTGACATGAGGAAAAGAGACAATATTGCGTTGGTTGGGGACTGTTTGGGTGGAGTTGGGCACCAAGCAAAGGATTGAGGATCGATTTTGATTATGTGGGGAGGGCTTATGTTGACGTCATTTTGCTGGTTGTCCACAGCATAACGACAAGTGTTACTTATACTTGGTTGTCGTTGGTGAATTTATGATCATGTGCTTGAAACATTATGCAGCAAACTTAGAGTTATGAAACATTACCATCGGGTGCTGTTCATAACTTCAGCAACAGGCTCATGTGATATTTTCACTGTCTCGTTTATCATCACTATCTCATGGCCAGCCCTCACCAACGGAAACATTTTCAAGCCCAATACGACCAAAAGCACCTTCTTGTGTCCAAACCATCTCGCTTACAACCTATCACGGTTGAGACATATCAAAGCTGTCGTCTCCTCAAGCTCCCTCATGCTCTCTAGAGCCACCCCATCTCCATATTGAGGCATTTCCCAATGAGGGAAAAACTTGCCAAATGAGCCAGTCTGAGCAATATGTTGGCTGACTTCTGTTTGTCACGATATGATACATTGAAGACGGCAGGGCGGCTGGAGTCGGAACTGTACTAATGTTACTGTCACAGAGGAGACGGCACTCTAGGCGCCCTGATCACTGAAGCAACATGTTTTAAGTGGCTAGAGTACAGATACAATTGCATCTCAGTTCCGATACTCTGGGTGACAACACATAGCTAATTTCAAAGTCACAATGCAAACTGAGATGCCATAGTTGTTCTGCTATCTCTCTACCTATGGACTGTGACACTGACACAGTGGACTATTAAATAGCTCTACATTGGTGATTTCTTTCTGATGCTATAGAGAGGAAGATTCATCTTGCCATATCTGAGTGGCCGAGAACGGCAATCCTATTCCTCGTCTTTCCACATTCATCTGGTTCTGTTCCATGGCAAATTCTGATTTCACAATTCCGTCACGCCCTAGGCCTAGTCCTTTGACTTCAAGCAGAGCAACTCAGCACCCAGAAAGCCATGAACAACAGATCAAGTCCAGCCTCAGTATTTTTCCGACTGAGGAATTTATTTCATGTGAAGGCGTTTCTGTAATATCGCGGACATTGAGGCCGTGATCAGGATGCGGTATATCACAGGTCTTAAGGACGAGGCAAAGGGATTGTACAGGCACTTTTGGCAGGCGCTGTTCGGGAAGATGTGTTTTGTGATAACCAAGTTTGGGTTGAAGCGTGTGCATATGCTGTTGGCATATATCGATTCCTGATGCGGGTAGATAATATCCCGACTCCCTATTGATCTTCACCAGGGTATTGTTGCTGGGGACGGGTTCAACAATGCCGCTGTCAGGCATATTTAGCACTTTTCCTGGCTGCTGAACTGATGACTTATATTCTGAGGCGTTTCCCAGTGTCATGTATACACTAATTTCACTTACATCCAACTCATGTTCTGCCGTCTGACTGACTCAGCTTTTCAGTCACTCCACTTAGTTCTTAGAGTGACCACTCATATCTTGTTTTCTTGACTAATCAATCTCATTCGGTCAAGCATATAGAATAAAGTCAATGGTTCTCCCACGAGAAATTCATGCAATTATTTAAAGGACCCTTCCAAATCGTAATGTTCAGCCAACGCATTGAGCAAAAGATCCCTGGACACCGTTGTCACTATTCACTGGTGCCCGCAAGGTAACCGCCCATGGCGCAGTAGAACGACATAAGGACTGACCGCGATTTATTTGAGGAAAAATTTACCCCAATTTCGTTGACACTTGAATTCATGTAGTTGTCCAGATCGACTCAATTACATATCATATGTTGATGGGACAGTCGGCAGTGAGACAGACTCGTAAGATAATGTTGACCATATGACGATCTGTTATTGTCACAAACACAACTAAAAGCCTCAAACCTGATCAGAGCGCAGGGTAGGTACCTCTGTTGATGATAATAGTCTTGAATCTGTAGTCAAGCTGGCAGCTGAGGCCCAGTTTGTGGGGTATAACATTTTGAGACTTGCCATGATGATGCCAGGAAGATCTGACATGCATTGTTTGGGAAATTGGCTCTGGTAGGGATCTTGAGAAACGAGGCGGAACAGAACATGGAACACAACGATTAAGTTTATGCCTGTGCAAGATTTACAATTATGGTTGATTGAGCGAGTTGTGCGGATTACGATGATATAACTATGGCTGAAAAGACTTGCATAATATCTTGTGGATCATGTTTGCACTAGCTCAACACTTTTACAATGCTTCAATAAATACACTCACCAACAGATTAATGTAGGCTAAGTGACGTCGAAGTTTTATCTTCATGGGCATTAAGCGGAGCGCCTGTGCAACACAAATGCCAGTAGTTCATGCAACTAGTACATCTGTCAGCTTTCAGTAATTAGCCACATCTGCCCCATTACGCCACACGCACAAAAATGATCCTTCATCACTGCAAAATAATATTCTAGCGCCGCAAAAATACCCCACTAAAAATTCACAGAGATGGAGCAATCCTCCTGCGGCAGAATGGATAATCATTGATCGCGAGCCACGCCTGATTCGTCCTTGATTGGAACTTCTTTTTTCCTTTCTTCTCTTCTTCATACGCAGGATATTTTTCTTTGGACCTCTTTGCGTTTTCTGAACCTCTTCCTCTACCGACAAACAGACTTCCTCGACTTTACCGTCAGAACTAATCTACAATCCGTCAAAATGGCACCCGTATGTTACAACACATGACCGCTTTGCTGTTGGGCTACGTCTTGCCCACGGTCGAGATGGATGCCGTGAAGCAGTAGGCTAAGTCATTATGATTTTATAACAGACCAAGAAGAACACCAAGGGCCCCAAGGTCGTCAAAAAGGTAAGCTACCCGCCGTCTTCCAATTTTTCCTGACTATTGGTTCTATAAGCTATGAACGGACAGGGGACAATTGTATTCATGCATGGAATGCATTGAAACTCATACTAACCCAAAATCCAGTTCACCATCAACGCTTCTCAGCCCGCTTCCGACAAGATCTTTGACGTCCCCGCCTTCGAGAAGTTCCTCCAGGAGAAGATTAAGGTCGACGGTCGCGTCGGCAACCTCGGTGACAACATTGTCATCTCCTCCACTGCCGATGGAAAGGTGGAGATTGTCGCCCACAACGAGCTCTCTGGTCGCTACCTGAAGTACCTGTATGTCTTTTTTTCTTTTCCTTTTGAAATATGTCATTGACAGACAATGATGCTAACTATATCGTGCAGCACTAAGAAGTTCCTCAAGAAGAACCAGCTCCGCGACTGGCTTCGCGTTGTTGCCACCTCCAAAGGTGTCTATGAGCTCAAGTTCTATAACATCGTCAACGACGAGGCTGAGGAGGACGAGGAGTAAACTTGCAGCATAAAATCCGCTGAAATATAAAAAAAAGGTTATTCTTCAAAAAATACAAAAAGTAAAATGCCCTCACCAAATCCACCCAATCTCCGATTCCTTGCATAAACTCTATTGATTGCGTGACCATGTGCTTATGTCAACATTAAATTTCCATTTTGTCTATATCTATGCTGTCTTGTAACACCTTTGGGTATCTTGAAACATTCCGTTAACCATATCCTCCGTCTCATCCCGTGTCTATATTGTCATACTCTGCCCAATTAAGGCAAGTATCTCATCGCCGCCTCAAATGCCATCAATGCCATAGCATTCGCCGGGAACGCCCTCAAGAACGAAGGCAAGAACCCCCTCCAGTATCCCTTCCACCCACTCTCTAGGTAGACCGCCCTCGCCGCATCACCCCACGACTTGAACTTGGGCGTCCCATCCCCCAAAGTTCCACCCAGCGGATCCGTCATCAATTGCTGCTTGACCACATCCGACGGATAAGACGTCACCCAGAATACCTGAGCCGACAATCCGCCAGCCCAAAAGTTGATCGCCGGAGCGGACATTTTGGTGTTCTTCTCAAAGTACCGTGAGAACATATCGTACGTTGTCCACCAGAAGAAGAACGACGTCCGGAACAACAGCGTGGCGCCGAGCCCGTGGTAGATGCCGCGGATCCCGTGATGTCTGTATATCTTCTGGACAGCATCAATGGGCCCATGGTAAAAGCGCTCCGCCTTGTTCGCGCTATACTGAACCTGCAACCGTGCCTTAATATGTTCCACAGGCGCTGCGATAAACGACACCGTCGCCCCGGCCATGATGCCGGCGATGCCGTGGCCGATCGTGGGCATGTTGGCAAAGGCACGTTGGCCTTTGGGCAGTGGAAGGAGTTGGTACATGTGGTGGGCAACGAGGCGGCGGTAGATGGTTAGGGAGCCGAGCATGATGGAGTCCATGAACATCCAGCCGACAAGGGGGGGGGTGGCGCCTTTGTAGAGACCGAAGATGCCTTCGTTGCGGAGGGTTTGCGTGACGCATTGGAGAGGGCCGCTGAAGCGGGTGGGGTCGGTGGTTTGCAGACGGACCTTGATCGTGTCAAAGGGGTGGCCGACTATATGGGGTTGTTAGTATGGTTAATGAGAACTCGGTGAATCTTAAGGATAATCAAATAAGTACCGGAAAGTTTGGCGATTCCGGAGAAGACGCCAGCAGCAAAACCTTTGTAATGGTTATGTTGCTGGTGCTTTTCTTCGGTCATTTTTTTGTAGGGGACACACAGGGGTGAGGTGGCGAGAGGAATTAATGAAGTGAGGTCAAAGTGAGCTGGAATGAATATGGAAATGAGTGAGTTTGAGTTTTGCGGGATTTTGACCCATCAAAGACCGGAGGTGAGATAGGGTCCAAACCCAAAGGTTAGGTACCATGGGAGAGTGGAATATGTGATACTTTTTTTAACAAAAAAAAACGGATTGGCTGTTAGAAATTTGGTTTCCGGTTAGTTTCAATTTTTCACATCATATAAGCTTCTGAATGATGATTTTGGTACTGCTATACAATCTTGTTGGAAGCGTCATAATAACTATTAGGGTTAATTATGTCATGGGTTGATAGAGATCAAAACGGTAATCGAAGCATCATGTCATCCGACAACAGTTTAATAGTCAAAATATAGGGGAAAATTGGGTTATTACCACTTGTGAATATGACAGTTCAATTTCATGTGCTTTCGATGTACTTTATTAAAAGTAAACTCAGATGCTGATAGTTATACCAAGACAGCTATAAGGACCTCAACCCAATACCCCAACCTAAAACACCAAAACCAAGATAATACCAAACAAAATAGCTAATCTTCCTACAAAACTTTCCCATCTTCCGCTTACAGCAGCTCAAAATCATCAAGCTCATCCCGATATTTCATGATATTCTTTTTAATCTTCGATCCCACCGCCCAAGTAACGAAATCCTCCATACTCCTCGTAACCAGATATGCCGGATCCGTAATAACCTCCGTCCCTACTCTAACATGCCCCTGCTCCACCATCTTGGTCGCCGCCTGCACATTCTCCGCCATACGCAGCCGGGTCATGACAACGGGGAGCCGCCTCCGGGCGAACGCGGCAACGGTCACATTATGTTCGACGGACGAGAGCTTGGAGGTGGTGGTGAGGATTCCCATTTCGTACATTTTGTTGAGAAGGAGTTCTTCGTGTTTGCGGCGGACGGTGTTGTCAGGGGGGAGGAGGGAGAGACGGTGGGCGAGTTGGCGGAGGGACTGGATAGAAGTTGTTAGTATGGTGAAGGGATGTCTGGAAAGAGAGAGTAAAAGAGAAACTTACGCCACAGAGACGGTTGTACTTGTGGTAGTCTTCGGGCTTTTGGATCATGTAGCGGCGAGAAACGTTGGCATCACGATGCTCATCTTTCTTGTAGTTGACAAAGTCAACTTTGCGCAGAAGCTTCTGTTCATGATATTTTAATGTGCGAACCATGATGCCAACATTCAGAATAAAACTCAAAAAACAATAATCCGTAAACCTTTTACGACTTTGAAAATATGACACTCAATTCAATTCCGAGATGTCGTCAGTCCATCTTGCATCCACCGCCTAACCATCCCAGTCGGTCAAAAGCAATTGGCGCCAAAACTTTTTGGCGGGGCGGCAAAATCCTGGGCGGGTTACACCGGCAGAAAAACGAAGCCTGCTCACCGCCTATCATCCCCCAGACGACTTCCATCCCACATCGCATTAACGACGTCACTACTGGGACCGCCTGCCCCCGTCTTTTTAGAACCGATTGATGAATCCTGGCAAACCATATTAGAAAAGAAATGTCGACTCGATTGTCCATTTTCTCCAAGCCATGGGGCCTTGTTAGCCGTGGGTTTTCCACATCGGCGGTCAAGTTCGGTATGCCTGTCACTATATACGATCCATGACAGTATCAAAGACTGACAATGCCCTTAGACAAACCTGCCTCCTCCACCCTTCCCAATATTCCCCCTACGCAGAGCGCCCCCGCCAAATCTGCTGTCACCCCCACCATCAAATCCATCCTCGATATCTCAAACTCCTCCCGCACCCGGCCTGCCAACGGTCCCAACGGCAACGGCAACGCCTTTGACCAAGTGTACCGGCTAGCCCGCCAAGCCCGGACCCGCATGGACAACATTGCGGCGGCGCACCAGAGTCTAGCGGAGCGCAAGGTGTCGGAGGATTACTTGAGGCAGATGCCGCGGCCGTGGCAGGCGGGTGATGTTTATGCGCCCAAGGATATGAGCTTTTCGGAGTTGGCGAAGTGGAAGAGGACCCGGAGACGGAATAAGGACATTATTGATATCCTAGGTATCAACCCGCTGGACATGTACTCTGTAAGTTTCTTTTTTCTTTGTTTATTCTATAGCGGAATAGATGAAGGAACATGGAAGACGAGACTGTAAAGTTGCTAATAATTGTCAACAGAACCCCACTTTCCTTGCCGACTTCACCTCTCCCTTTGGACAGATCCTCCACAGTCGTATGACTGGCCTCCGCCCCGTCAACCAACGTAAGGTTGCCAAGGCTATCCGCCGTGCCATTGGCCTCGGCCTTCACCCGTCTGTCCACAGACACCCCGAACAGCTGCGGATTGACTTTGCCACTGGCAAGAACAGATCGTGAGCTAGTAGAGAGTATAGTGTATGCGTATAGGGAGTTATGCGAAGGGAGAAGGAAGTTAGTAGGTAGTGTATGATTAGAAGAGAGCATGTAGGGTGTCATGTATCAATATCAAGATCTATTTTTTGACGTTTCACCATATAGAACTCACGACGTATCTAATCTGGCCATTTTTTAAAAGAAGAACAATAAAAACAATATAATTACAAATGTCCAGTATTTTCTAGGAGCCCGAACCATCCCATTCCCCCCCGAACCTGTCTGTTATTTCTGCTGTTTTCATTGACTGATACTAAATAATCGTTCCCAAAAGAACTTCTGTGTGTCGTTTTTTTGTTCTTCACGCCTTGAGAAGCCTCTCAATACGGAATTTTTGCAGGAAATTCGGCGTCTCGTCACGCCCAATGGCATCAAGATGCATCCATTGCTTGGGGAAGGCAGTGCGAATCCAGTGCTCGAAGCTGCGCTGGAGATCTTGTCCCGGAAATGCATTGTAAGCAATTCCCAACCTGTTTGATTTATCTGTTAGTTCCATACTTGTCTTCTTTGGTCCCGGAATACCACTAGCACTTACATGTCTGCATCCGGCTCATATCCCAATGCCCCCTCCATTCCCTTGAAAAACTTAATCACATCCCCCAGTACGCCACCCCCCGCCAATGCCCCCGCATATCCTCCCGCAATCGCCGGCGGCACATCGATATCCATCCTCTCCAGATTCCTCCATACAACCCTCGCCGTCTTCTCGCCAAATGGCATCCCCTCGCAAATCCAAAAGACAATGGCCAAACTCTCATAGCTTGGCCCCTCAATGCTATGCGCTACCTCGTTCCAGAACTCCAAGGCCTTGGCGTGCTGGCCGCAGGAGCCAAAAGCGAGCATGATGGCGTTGTAGAGACGCGTGGACGGGACGACATTGGGGTCCATTTTCAGCAGGTTGTAGATGGTGCGGAGGGCTGGCGGGGACGGCGCATATGTGTGCAGATATTGGAAGATGGTAATGTAGTCCTCGGTGGTGGGGTGGACGGTGGGGATAGGATGTTCGCACATGTTGGCAAAGACAGTGGCTGCCTTTGTGGGATCTGACCGACGGAAGAAACCCTCGATTATCCGGAGACGGTCTTCCAGCGGCGTCTCGGTAAAGTAATGGTGGAGCATAACATACGCTTGCCAAGCCCGCTCCAGTGAATTGTTCGGATCCAGTATAAATCCCACAAATGCCTCCCGAATCGCTGACCGCTGCGATGCGGAAAACTGAAAGACATTCAACGACAGTGTATCTGCTAGTTCCTTTTGATTATTTGTTTGTAGCATGGCAATCGACAATGCCACCACCGTTGCCGGCTCCAATGTGATCGATCTCGCTTCCAAATCCGACACTACCCTCTTCGCCATCGGCATATCCAGAGTCCTCACATGGCAAAGTGCTCGAATATACTTGTTGACCACCGGCATATCAACATCAGATGCCGCCGCATCTGTCAACTGGAGGTCCAGATACGCTGCCTTGGCCCCGGACATGTCACTGGCATCCAACCGATACTCCAACTGCAGTGTAATCGTGGAAGCATTCGGCTTGATGCCCAGCTCGGTCGCTAACGTGACGAAACGTTCAGCTAATAAAGGTTCATTGCGGTCAGCTGCCGCGCGGATCAGGGCGTTGATTGTACTGATGTCAGGTCGTCGTATGGGGTCATCGGGGTTATTCCGTTCCATGACCTCGAACATGCGCTTGATGTCAGCCGGTCCTTTTCCCAAGGCGGCTACCGCCCACTGAAAGCAGACGTCCCACAGATCCTTCCGGGGATTCTTCTCAATTAGGTTCTGAAAGATATCTTTTACCCATCGGCTTTCTTTGACCATGGTGTCTTCACCTTTCGGTGTCGTCCGAACACAGAATTTGAGGATTTCGTAATATGTTTTTGCCGTTGGGAGCCATTTCCCATATATTGGTTTCCGAAACCATTCCCGTGTCTCGGTAATTCGGTTTTTCCTGGCAAAGAAGGTCACCATAGTCTCGTGGAACGCCGGCATATACTCGACGCTCGCGACCTCAGAAAAACTGACCAACTCAATCAACTCCTCCTCCTTATCCTCTTTGACCAACCCGCGCATCACCGTAATCCACAGCGATTTACTCCCGCGGTAAATCCGGTCGTTCTTCATCAGGTTATGCCAATAAAGCTTTAGTAATTCCGCCGCCTCACTGGCCGCTCCGAATTGAGCAAGTGCCTTCAGATAACACCAAAAGTCGCTATCCTCCACCGTTGCCAGTAACTTTGACGGCCTTGGATCCACAGCCTCTGGGTTATCTTCTGCCGTGGGCACCTCTCCGTCTGCTTCCACCTCCATCTCGGCCATCGCCGCCAAGCCCTGGCCAAACTCATCATCCTCCATCCTCATCCTCCACTCCCTAATTTCTTCAAACAATTCCTTCGAAAACGCCAAATGGTACTCCTCCCTATCTGGAGCCCCCTTCAACAACGCCTCCCGCACCATCACCAAGTCATCCAACGTCAGTCCTGGTCCCCCTTCCTCCAACGGGTCATCCATCAAGTACCGGAACAACTGCATGCACTGGTTTGCCTGGGAACTGTTGACGAGGATACCGAAGCGATTCTTATAGGCAAACAGGTCGACAAAAGCTTTGACGAGAATGGAGCGTTTCTGGGCGCGGAGGTTGTCGTGCATGCGGCCGACCCAACGAAGAATGTTGTCCCAACCAGGCTCCAACTCGGCTTCCCGGTGATCAGGCTTTACCGTTAGCAAATCTAAAAAGCTCCTTGATTGCCCCGGATATCTTAATGGCCTCGTAGCGGCCCTTGGGCGCACATTGTGGAAACACCGAGTCGCCACGGCGGTGGGGACGCCAGCCGGGATGATTGGCAATGCGGCAGTCATTGCTACCGTTGTAAGACGCCGTCGGCAAACATGCCGGGCAATATCGGCCCTCATGGTGTAGTCAGTTGTATGGGTATGAATACCAACACCTCACTAGTCGACCCTATGTTAGCGGGGATCCTCATCCCAGTCATAGTAGGGGGGAGTTAACCCCACGCAATCCGCGCAACATCTTCAACTAACCTGTGCATCATTTACAGAGCCAAAATACCACTAGCACCCTTTGCGGACGGCCTTGTGAAGCTCAGATTGAGTTAATTAGTCAGTAATTGGTGTCCGTGATGGAATATGGGTGTTCTCTTTGCTGCGAGTGTCGTTGCGAGAAGGTTACTTTATTCGTGGGACAGGTCACGTGATGACAGGTTAGGAGCCGGGGTGTATTATATATGGAGATATGGTGGAGGATGGAGTTGTGATGAGGTATTTGGAATCCAGGAAAAGCAACGATGATTGGAATTGAGAGAACTAGGAAAGGGATATTTGAGTAATTGGCAATTGGAGTTTCCTGTTGAATGCTGAGTTTCAACGTTTCCCTACTGTCGGGCCGATCTCCGCTGAAGACAGAGCCTTTATTTCGATACAACTCCTCCATAACAACCATATCACTGGCATTGTATGATACAATAAACTCCTTGCACTTTATCAATTTCAACTACCAGATGTCATCATGAATCCTACATGCCACAAAGTCCCAGTAATTGCCATATGTTACATAAGTGACTGTAGCATCTCCTCCACTTCTACTATGATGTCTTCCCTAATGGAATACTTAATATACTAGATAGTCTTAATACTTAATTATTATTCAATCCTATAATTCCTGTTTATATATTATGAGTCTATGTATTCTATATATCAATCTTTATATAACTATCTCATCTTGGCCATTTGTTACTCTATAGCCTCCTACTATAGAACTACTATCTATAGGTTCAAGGACATGATATCTTTCCATATCAATTATAGCTATTTACTATGGAAATCCCACTATATAGCCAACCTGAACTATAGAGAGATCTTATCTAGGATTAATAACTAAACCTCTACTTATTGCCTTATTACTAGATACCCCTATATTATATAGAAATATAAACTAGAATCTAACTTAGAGATTCTTCTAGTTCCTAAGTCTAAATTAATTAATAGCCTTTGTCTATTTAGACCCTTTCCTCTCCCTACTACGACTTAGATACCCTAGTTAAATACTCCTTTATTTCTAGCCACAATGCCCTAGCTGAAAATTCTATATACCCTATAGATCTTATTTATTTAGATCATAACCTAGCTTTTAATAATTCCCCCTATATATACTTAGTAATAATCTTTAATATCTACTTTGTTAGAATATAAACTAAGTTAATCTAATATTATAATGCCTAATTTATAGTAAAATCCTTCCCTACATCCTAGGGTTATACCTAAGATAATATAGTTCCTCCTAATCTTATAAACAATATAATAATATCTAATATTAAAAAGGAGGTATAATACTATTGGCATCATGAAGACATTAGAACCTTTTCAAATGTCCTACTAGTAACCTTTGTAGGGGTTCCCCATGACTAGTGGGATGAGTTGTATATTTATGATTCATTAATTTCCAATCTCATAGATAGCTTAGAATAAACCCACCCTCTATATTCAAATTTTGCTGTGTGAATGCTACACCTATAACAAGCACACAAGCCCACATTATCACTCACATGACCCACAATCATGAATATGGATCCTGTAAAGGAACTCCAGCCTTCCCACTACATAGAATAATAAATATACAAGAATCCCTCACACACTGCTTCAAGCAGCACTCCAACTCAATTCATCCTCTTAGCACCACAAACAGCCTGACAGCTTCTAGAGCTCTATTATGTCTCGTTTAAATCTGCGAATTAACCGGATCCCTGTCGCGCCATCTTTATCTTATCGTTATCTTATCGCACAATAAGTTAACAACTGTCATCTCACCGCGGCGCAACTTAGATCCTATAACGATGACGTTTCAAGTGTGTGGATTCGAGGAATTGATTCTCTCTTTGGTATCTTATTGAGATTTTGTCACCGAATTGATGGTCTGAATTTCTGGGCTGGTTCCTGGTCCTATTATATAGCAATTGGCGCACCAGGTTCAGAAAATCATTTAATTTGTCTCTATTTATATACAATCCATTACACAGACATTATCACCATGTGGCCCCGGGCAACAGTCTTGTTGCTCCTGGTAGCCTTCCTAGCGCACCTTGCCCTCTGCGTCGAAGACTACTACTCTGTTCGTCTCTTCGCCCTCTCCAACCAAATTGACCCTCCCACTAACATTTTTTCGTCGCCAGGTCCTCGGCCTCCCCCGCACTGCCACCGACAAACAACTTAAAACCGCCTACCGCCAACTCTCCAAAAAATACCACCCCGACAAAAACTGGGGCTCCCCCACTGCCCACGAGAAATTTGTCCTTGTCTCCGAAGCCTACGAAACCCTCTCCGACCCGACCCTCCGCCAAATCTATGACACCCAAGGTCTCGACGGCGTCAAACGCCACAAGGAATCCGGCGGCCGCGGCAATGCGGCCGCCCACGACCCCTTCGACCTTTTCTCCCGCTTTTTTGGCGGCGGCGGCCATTTCCGCCCCCAGCAAAAGCGCGGCCCCAACATGGAACTGAAAGTTGGCGTTTCCCTGCGGGACTTTTGGCTTGGCGTCGAGACCGAGTTGGAATGGACCAAGCAGCACATTTGCGAGGCGTGCTCAGGCACTGGTAGTGCCGACGGGCACGTGGAAACTTGCCACGCCTGCGGCGGCCACGGCATTCGTATTCACAAGCAACAGTTAGCCCCGGGCATGTTCCAGCAAATGCAAGTCCCCTGCGATGTCTGCGGGCAACGCGGCAAAATTGCCAAGCACAAATGCAAAACCTGCGACGGCACCCGCGTCGTCAAAAAGGCGACCCCTTTACAGCTCAAAGTCTCTCGCGGCCTGCGCAACCACGCACGCATCGTCTACGAAAACGAAGCTGACGCCTCACCCGATTGGGTAGCCGGCGATCTCATTTTGAATTTGGTCGAGCGGGAACCGGGCGTCGAGGGGGAGAATCCCGATAAGGTGGACGCGGCGTTCTTTAGACGGAGAGATGATGATTTGTATTGGTCTGAGATCCTCTCAGTGCGCGAGGCATGGATGGGCGGGTGGAGTCGCAACTTGACGCACTTTGATGGCCATGTGATCCGCCTGGGGCGGGAACCGGGGCAAGTGGTACAACCAGGGCACGTGGAGAAGATTGAAGGTGAGGGCATGCCAATTTACCACGAGGATAACGGTGACGTGTATCATGAAATGAAGTTTGGGAAGTTATTTGTCGAGTATGTGGTTGTGTTGCCGGATCAGATGGACAAGGAGATGGAGGAGGAGTTTAGGGAGTTATTTGACAAGTGGAAGGGGAAAGTGGGGGTAAATGTGGACGAGGATTCGGGGAAGGCGGAAAGGGCGGATATTAAGGTGGAGCACGATGAGTTATAGAGGTGTTATATAGAGGTGGTCGGTCGGTTCGAAGATATGTAGAGATAGAGATGAGAAGGGTATGTATGTTTGTTTGTTTTTGTATGTTAGATTATTCTTGTATATCCATTACAATCTTATAGGTTCATCATTTGCTTGTGTACACGACTTGTCTTCCTCACAGATTCCCTTTTCCTGGCGGACCCCTCATCACTCAGAACCCTCCAAACACCCCATTCGCCACCTTCCTCCACGGACTATCCTCCGCCAACCCCGTCCTCAGCGGCCGCCCCGCCTTATCAAATCTCTCTGGCAACTCTTCCACATCATCCTCCTTATCTTCCTCCTTCGTCTTCGCCAACACCAAATCCATCCCATTCTGCGTCTCTCTCCGATTCCGCTCCGCTGGCGACAACGTCTCGTGAAGATCCACCAGTGTCTTGCTAGACTTGGGACTCATAGGGACAAACACGACGCCTTTTTCTGTCTCGCCAAGGTCTGAGGGCGCAAGGGAGAGCGCCGACGACGGCTGAGAGGGGGTAGCCAGTGTCTGCATGGAGGTGTCCAACGGCGGGACTGAGATGCCGCGTCGTCGCTCGTTGCGTCGGCGGTCCCGTCTCTCTTCATACGACGATGTCGATGTCGCCACCAGCGATCCATTCAGACTCTCATCTATCCCTGCGTTAGCATCCATGATCCTTGAACTGTAAACAAGATGTCTCAGAATCTCCCAAAACTCACACACACACTCTCTACCGCGAATTCATCCTCCTCGGCATCGGATTCGGATTCAACCTCGGGACATCCACCGGACTCATCGGGTACGAAATCGGCGGCGGCGGCAACCCTTCCGTTCCCGGCGTCACCGGGTATGGCGGAATGAACCCCTCTGTCCGCAGCCCATCATCACTACTCCTCTCCGAGGTAGCGCCCCCTCGCTCATATGGTGACGACAATGGCTCGCCAAACGAGGGGCCACCGCCCCGGCCAATAACAGGTGATGCGGACGAGAAGTAGTCAAATGGGGCTTCGGGGACTGAGGGGGGCTCCGGCCGGTAGGGCTTGAAAACCTTGGGAGGTAACGGGGAGGATTCCTGCATGGGAGAAAAGAGCGGGGACGCAAAGGGGGAGGTTATCGGGTTTTCCGGGAGGGCCAAGCGGGGAGGTGGCGAAGCCCGCGTGGTGGGCTTGGTCGGGGATTCGGCAGGGTCGATGACGATGGAGGGAGTCAGGGAAGGGGCTTGGGAAAGCGGAGACAGGGGACGGGACTGGGGGGAGAGGGGACCATCGGTGATGAGGGTTTCCTGGTGGGTGGTTGTAGTGGTTGTGGTGTCTAGGGGTGGGTGTTGTTAGATGATATGCTATTTGCAATGACGACAACAAGAGTGAAGTGATGAGGGGACCAAGAAAGAAATGGAGACGAGTATCTATAGGCTCTGTCATTGAAGTACGCCCCCAAGGAAAAGAAAAGGCTCTATGAAACAACAGAAGCAGCAGACAAGAACAGTAGTAAAACCATAAGATAGAAAAGAAAGATAAGAAATGGACAAAAGAAACAAATCAAAGCGACTTACTTATCGGCGGCTCTCTCTGCGACGGCGGCACATTATCCTCTTCTCCGTACCATTGCCCCCGCTCTCTCTCCGGACTGTAGTCTTCCCCAACGCCCCTCTCTCTACTCGGACTCCGATTCGACCACCGATCCACTTCCTCGTGATCATAGTAATCATCCCGGTCTCTCACCCGGCTTCTCCCTCTGTCTTCTTCCAACAGATCCTCGGCCAAGTCTTCAAAGTCAGACGCCCGCTCCCGCTCATACTCGAGTTCCCGTTCAAGGTCATCCCGCTCCTTCAAAATCTCACGTTCTCGTGAACGGGACCGCTCGCGCTCGTCATGCAACTTCTTCATCCCAATAGCAGCGGCCCCAGCACCAATGGTAGCGGCGGTCAGATTACGCAGAGTGTGACTCTTCTTCTTCCGGGGCCCCGGCGGATCAAAGCTGCGGCGAGGCGGAAGCCCTTCCTCATCCGAAAAGCTATCATATAAATCATCCACCAGCACCGGCGGTGGCCCCGTTTGTCTCCTGAAATTCAACGGCCGCCCCTGTGCACTGCGACTTCTTGAACGCTCTCTCGAAAGCCCGGGGATCATGTCCACGCGATCCCGGTTAGCGCGGGGAAGAATACCTGGAATATGTGGTGGGGCATTGTCATACTCGAGTTGATGCTGCATCTTGCGGGTGCCCAAGGAGCCCTCCTTAACAACCTCCGTGACCTCCCGAGTAGCAGACTCGTGGACGGGGGGATTTGCAGCGTGCTCCGGCAACGACACCACCGAAAATGTGGGGTTAGGATCCACCAATCTCCCCGTATTCGCCGTTGCGGTCCTCGTCTTGGCCCTTTCCCTTTCCAACTCTATCTCCAACTCCAACTCTCTCCGCGTCTTCCGTGGCTCTCCCCGATCACTCAGCGAGTCATCCGAATAATACTCTTCTTCCTTGTCATACTTCTCATCTCCGTCTCTCCGTCTCCCGAGTTTCCTCCTCAACGAAAACCGCGAGCCATTCCGTTCACGAGTGCGTGATGACGACCGATGGCGAACTTTGTTAAATAATTTGGCTGCACCCAATCCAACGGCGCCAGCCCCCGCAATCTCTGCACCAGTCCGTAACTTTGAATGGGACCGCCTGCGACTGAGACTACGACTGCGACTCCTACTGTGACTCAGTTTCCTCGCAATGGCCCCCGCTGCCAGGGACCCCGCAGCAATCTTGGCAACTGATGGCCGCTTCCGACGGTGTCTGTGGCCTCCGTCCGAGCTGTAACTCTCGCTTTCGGAACTGTAGTCACGTGAACGATGCCGCAATTTGTCCGCCACAAGGGCCGTTGCGGCGGTTCCCACAGCAATCTTGGCCAGACTATGGCGGCGTCTCTCGTGTTCAGGAGAGCTCAAGTAGCTCCTTCTCTGCGACCTCGACCGTGAAAGCCTTCTTGAAATTGCTGCCGTCGCCGCAGTCCCCGCTACCAGTTTGGCTAACTTATGTCGGCCTCTATGATGCCTTCGCCGACCATCGTCTGAGAAAGAGCTATACGAATCATACGAATCATACCCATCCGACAGCGAATCGTCCATTCTGCGTGACCGCGAACGATGGCGGATCCGATGAGCTAAGGTCGTTGCCCCGGCGGTTCCGGCGGCAATCTTGGCCATACTGTGACTTTTCGCCCTCCGTAGCGATAGACTGCGTCTTCGAGGACGGCACTTCAGGGAGCTCTCATGGGAACTATAGCTCATCGATCGTGTCCTCGAGCCACTGCGGCTCCGACTGAGCGAGTAATGCCGCCTTCTCAAACTAAAGCGGCTCCGACTTCTGCCTCTGATTTCATCCCTTCGCGTCTTCATCATAGTAGCGGTCCCCGCCAATGCCAATGCAGCAGCGCCAACACCGAGAGCCGACCGTAAACTCGGCCGCTCATGCGGATGCGAGGAATGCGCCCTGCGTAGTGCCTCGGCACCCAGAGCCCCAAGGGCAGCGCCAGCAATAACCTTGCTCCCCCTGTTCTCGGGCAGTTCACCGTCTGAATCCCGACGACTCTGCAACAAAGCCGTGATACCGGCGCCGGCAAGAGCACCTTCGGTCAATGTTCTTTTGTGATGCCGTTCACCACCCGAGTAGTAGGAGCAGTCTGACGAGCTGCCTCGCCGATGAATAATCGTGTGTCGTCTGTAGTGACCGTGACTCCGATCTCTCGACACCGAGCGACTCCGCGATCGTGAACGATGGCGCCATTTCGCCCTCACAATCTCCTGCCTCGGCAATGGCCCAATCGGCGGTGGCTCCAAATACCGTTCCATCTCCCGTGATCTCCTTTCTTCATATCTCACCGGCCTCTCGTACCGCCCGACCGGTCTCTCATACCTGATCACGGGCCTCTCATACTTTTGCACAACGACTCCAGGCTTGGCCGTCGGGATGTATTCCCTCTCAGCCCGTTCGCGCGTCCAGTCCTTTTTGTAGACGAGGGCCATGTTGTTGTTAGCGGCATGCTCTATGACGTCGTAGGGGCGGCTGCCGGAGGCGACGAGGACCTCGGCGGTGCCGGTGGATCCGACGGCGTAGGTGGTTCGGCGGGGGGCTCGGGGTGGGGCAGGGGACGAGGTAGTGGTGGTGGAGGAGACTTTGTAGCGGTGGACGGTGGGGCCACCGGAGTTGGAGCGCCAGCGGGGCATCTTTGTGGGCGGTGGTGGTGGTTATTAGGATTATTTGGTGGCCAGATGAGGTGTTTGTTTTTTTTTTTTGGTGGTTTGTCACTCTGGTAAGCGACTGTCGTGTAGGTGTCCGTTTATGATCGTCGAGTCAATCGCAAATCGCAGGGTTCATTGTCCCATAAAAGATTTGGAAAATCCTCCTCGATAAAAAGGGCCAAATTAAACCTTCAAGCTTAACTTTTGTATGACGTTTTTATAGAAGTGTCCGTCTCGTCGTATGTAACGTTCGTAAGAAAGGAAGAAAAAAAATCATGTTCTTGCCAATATCGGTGCTTGCTCCAAGCCTCAAAAAGCAACTTTGAAAAGTTCCACTGCTCTCTTTTTGGTTCTGAGATGCAGAAAATGGGTAATTTCCTATAGTGTGGTGGTGGGTGGTGGCAAGATGAGGGGTATTATATAAGCATGGCGCAAGAATTGAGGCAGTGATATGCAGTCGAAGCCAAAGACATGAACAGCTGAGTATTCAGAGTTTAAATGGGAAAATATGTAGAAACAGTAACTGAGAAAGTAACGAGCTGGGGGGAGTGAGAGGAGGGTTCGTGAGTATATATTTACTTTTTTTTATAGAAACAAAGGGATCAAGCTCAATATCACAGGCTGTTAGGTAAGGGATAAGGATAAGTAGCTGTCGAATTGGACGGTGGATGGGACTGAGAGAGAGAAAGAGAGGGTTTGGACGGCGGACCGAGCGTTCATGGGCAGAGAAAGAGAAGACACAAAGAAAGAGAGAGGCAGGGAGGTATGGAATTTGCTGTGCCGTAAAGGCAGAGATCAGAATGGAAGGATGGATTGATTGGTTGGTTGAGAGAGATACTGGTTTTGTCACATGGAGGGGGGATGATGGTGGTGGTGGGGAGGACGGGCAGCGCGGGTTTATATGATGGGTTGGTCACTTGTTCACGAGAATAATCACAGTAAAGATACAAGGACAAGTTCAGATGATGGATGTTAGTCATCAGTCATTGAAGAACCCTGGACTTTAATCTCACAAAAGTCAAAATTCAGATGCATAGACGAACTGATGTGTTGATGTTTACGACAAGGCACTCAAAACCACGACCGGACACACTGACTCTACCCTGTAAGGCCAGAAAAATGGCCCCCCTCTTTGTTTCATCATGACTGTGGTCATTGCAACTTCGTTTCACCTCCGTCAAAAAAGGTAAAAATCTCCATCTTACAGGAATCAATGGACATTGATTCCATGGACAACTAATTGCAGCTAGAAGCCCGTTTATAAGCCTAGCGCACTTCTAAGGCACATTGTTTCAGAAACAAAGACATTGTGTGCATTTTTTTTTTAAATAGATTCTATCATCAATTGTTGGTAATTTGTTGGAAGTTTTATCAGCAACATGTATCTGTATAGCTAACCCAGAGACCATCACGGTGATCTTGGTGCGTGCGGAGATCTCTGGGTCTGCTATTGGGATGATATATCCCTAGATGTCGTCATAATGCATGTGCTGATCCAAAATCACATGCTGCCTGTCTGTTTCTCTTTCTCTAATCAGAGTTGAATACATAGAAATGTGTAGATCAGAAATTGATGTCTATATAGACAACTTTAATCACTTAATCACAAGCAAAACCCACAGCCAACAATTTTCTCGACAGCCCTAACCCTTATCACAGGTCAAATCCTACTTATAACCCCAGCTTCTTCGGCCCCTTTAAATGCTTCTGGAAGAAGCCGATCGCCTGCTCTCTCGCCCCCTCCATAAACCTCGCCTGATCTTCTCTCCCAGGACACGCCCTAGTGCCAAACCCATGCATCGCCCCCTCATAAACCTTAACCTCGCACCCTTCCTTTGTCTCCAACACCCCCTTCACCCTTTCCATTTCCTTCCGCCCCATCGTCATATCATCATCCCCATTCGCCAAGCTCAACGGCACCGCCACCTTCTTCCAGTCCTTCTTCTTGATCATGGACGGATGCGCCGCGAACACACAGTCTACCACTGCCTCGAGAATCCCCTCTTTCCTCACCGGTGCCCAGGCTGTCCCGTGCGATAGGAGGACGGCCGTCTTCCCGCCGTGGCAGAAACCGGCGACAGCTAGGCGGGCAGGGAGTGACGCGGTGCCGGAGGGCGACAGCGGGACGGTGCGGAGGGTGCGGAGGAGCTTGAGGAGCCTCCGATTGTAGAAGTGGGGAAGCGTGGCGAAGAAGAGAGGAATGTAGTAGAAGGATAGTTGCAGGTTCCAGGAGATTGAAGCGAAAATAGATTTTATGGGGTTTTTTGACCGGTTGTGGAAGCGGTCCATGGACTTGAGTAATCTCGCGGGGACAGCGCGGCCTATGTATTTGTTAGTCAGCACTGATGCATGAATTACACCTCTGAATTCTCACCTCTAAACAAATCCGGCACCACGACAACTGCGGGCGTCCTCTGTGCATAGATGTCGGCCAGTTCCCGAGTGTTGACCAAACTCCAGCCAAATATATCTGGCAGAATAATAATGACGCCCAGCGGCTCTTTGGCCAGGTCAACATCCGAGGGCCGGGCGACATATGCTTGGACGCCGGCAATGGTCTCGATGGTGCCGGTAGGTTCATAGTCGTGGGGGAAACCGCAGGAGCAGTCAGAGCATGTTTTGGGCATTTTGACGGGGTGGCTGGGGATTTGTAGGGAATTGGTTGATTTTTGATGGGGTTGAATTTCCAGATAAATCAAATAAATAGAAATGTATGTAGAGGTGATAGAATGACTCGGAATGTGTCTGGGATGATGGGCTTATATCAGACACAGAGAAACCCGGGAAGTTGGATAATCGTACAGCAGATACGAGCGGACGCCGGGCAAGTGCAGATGGGGATCGATTAGCTGTCGGATCTTGACTTGTTCTTGGCTGTTTGAGGTCGTTGTGGTATAGATGAGTAAATTTCCTCGGCTTATCCGTCTTATATTACAAACAATACTTCAAAAAAAAAAATAACAATAAAGAAATATCTCAAAAGAGTGACTAGAAACAAAAGAAATAAATCACCTTAGTATTCACACACACACACACGTTCACCAAAAATGCCCAAGAAACAAAGAATCCAAAAAGAGCGAAAAACGACAACTCTCCTCCATCGTCCCGTCAACCCTCTTTGTACTTTCACCTCTTTTCATTCATCCTTTGCTTAAGCCTTGGCCTTTCACCGATTCCTTCTTCCCTCCTTCCATGCTTCCTTCCTTGACATCTAATTTCTTTCCATAAACATTCCCTTCTCTTCTCCCCTCTCTCACCACCACATTCCACTTCGACCCACTACCGCCATCCACCCACCCTCGCCGACCTCTCTCTCCCCGGCCCCGTCCATGCATGGGTTGTCTGAATTTCTGTGTGCTGCCTGTATACAGTGGGACGTCCGGGGCTGAAGAGGATTGATTTACCAGGTGTCATTTTATTGATGATGGCTGAAAGGAGGCTTCGGTACCAGAGACGACGTGAAGATGAGCCTGGCTAGGTGGTGAAGGGGAGGGAAGTGAGCGTCCATATATGTAGGCTATATATCTCGTTGTATACAAAGATATACTCACTGAGATAGGGAAATTCTTTGAGAGAACAAGCTGATGGCTAATCACATATCAGTCTCTCTTCTGTAAAAACCTTGCCTGTCGACGATCCTCACTGTTTACAGTGCCGCTGCTAGCACAAGAAAATTTACATATTTAGCATACATTCCACCTGTAACCATCCGACCTCCTACTAGCCTACAACTCCACCTTATCCGCCTCTTCCGTCCACGAGCTAGTCATCCGCCTCGCCCCCAAAGCCCCATCCATTGTCCGATTCAAAAAACGCACTGTCAAAAAAGTCGTGCGCCAGCCGCCGCCAGCACACCCCCTGTCAGTCAATTCTAGAAGGTCCGGTACCAAGTCTTAGACGAAACTGACAATGAAAATACCGAAAAAAAAAATGATAGCAGAGGTTATAAAGTAAGACAATGAAAAGTGGCGTGTATCATGAGAGAGTAATCACAAATTAGCGCAATACAGAAGAAAACTTCTAAGTGGTCTTCACATGCCACGTATCATCAAGTAATGATAAATCAGGATCAACAACCGGGGAAGGAACAAGCAAACACGCGAGTAGTGACAGGGCTCATTGGGACAGAATTCAAGGGTTATTGAAATATTACCAACCCTAAATAGAGACTGCCCCACATAGAAATATCGACGTCATTAACAAAGCACATCATTCAGGATGATGAAAGCCATCCAACTATCAACAATATCTTACATAAAATAAAGTCTCTTCTGTTCTACTTCCAGATTTCTTCATCTTGACACACCCTTGACCCACACACCATGTCGTCAAAAAAGCCCGTCGTCGTCGATCCCGAGATCCTCGCCGACACTCCCCCCCTCACCCCCGAAGAAGACGCCGTGAGTCTGCCCGTTTCCTGCCAACGCCAACATCCGCTAATCTGTATCTCTTCCGTTAGCGCCTCCTCTCCGAAAGCACCGCCCTCAAAAGCACTGCTAACACCTACTTCACCTCCGGCAACTACCCCCTCGCCCTCGAAACCTACCAGACTGCCCTCGCCCGCCTACCTGCTACTAGCCACCCGAAAGAAGAAGCCATCCTCCACTCCAACATTGCCGCCGCCTCCTTGAAGACCGGTGACAACCAAGCGGCCATCGTGGCGTCGAATGCGGCATTGAAAATTCTCGAACCGTTGATCAAGAGCGAGGAAGAACGCCTCCAGCAAGAAAAAGAAAAAGAAAAACAAGACGAGAAAAATGATTCTGATTCTGACTCCAACATCGAAGAAATCATCAGCGACGGCGCCAAAAAAGCCGCCCCGACACCTCAAAAACAACCACCACCACCCAACCCCCTCACCCCCCTTCACACCCTCCACACTAAAACCCTCCTCCGCCATGCCCGCGCTCATCTGCATCCCCCCCCCACTTGGTCCCACCTTACCACCGCCCAAACCACCCTCCAAACACTCTCCCACCCACCACACACCGCGCGCCTCGGCGCGGCCGACCGGCGCTGGGTACAGCAAGAACTCACCGGGCTACCGGGTCGGATCAAAAAGGTGCAGGAGGCCGAGTTGGCGGAGATGTGGGGAAAATTGAAGGGGTTGGGGGATGGGTTGTTGAAGCCATTTGGACTAAGTACGGAGAATTTTAGGATGGTGGAGCAGGAGGGGGGTGGGTATAGTATGAGTTTTACGCAGAATCCGGGGAACAAGTAGATGGACACTCACACATACATAGTCTCAATTAATCATAATATAAGTAATTCTATTCACATAAATAGACACAAAACAATCATGTAAATACTCTTCCCTCCCTCCTAAGTATATACACTCTCCGTAAACTGGTTCACTTGCAACCCCCGCTCCGCCATCTCTGCATCCTTCAAAAACTCTAACGGCATCCACACTAAATGCCCTTTAATCATATCCAGCTTCCCCCTGATATCCTCCGGCGGTAAAAAAGGATCAAAGATGTGCCCCGGCTTCACCGTCCTCGGCGGCCGGAAATGGTCATAGTCCTCAAATGTCTTAACATGGTCGTCTGGGTCCGCATGGAACAAGTGACGGAACATCTCCGTGTTTTGCGTGGCCCGGGATGTCCACAGGTCCCAGAGGTCGTCGGACAACGGGTCAGCAACAATGGCGGTAGTCTCGTCGTCGCAAGGATCGTTGGGCGAGCTGGGGCCCGGCGACTGTGCGTTAATATCTTGCGAGGCATCGTGGGGTTGGGGCTTCAAGAGGCCGAGATGTTCACGCCAGAGATATCTTCTCAGCGTCGTCGCGTGCCAACCCGCAATGTAGATCTTGCCATCCATTGTCGACTGCAGCGGCCGGGTATCCTCCATCACAATACTCAGTTCCGAATCATGGCTCCCCAGCTGACTCCGATCATTAAGGTTACTCGACCCGCAAACGACAATCCGGTCATCAGCAATCAACAGCTTACTGTGAATGTACAACTCCTCTTGGATCCAGTTCTTGACTTCTTCCTTTGGATCATCGGGCCAGAACTCCGCCATCAACGAATCCTGTTGGTACATGGCCAGATGTGATACCGTCGGTGTAATCGTCTGTTCTCCCTCCACTCTACTCTCCATCATCGCCTGCTCAAATTTGGCCTTAAGCAAGAGTGACTCGGCCACCTCATCCTCTGACGGCCGCCGTGAGGAAGCTGGGTTGTATTCCTTGACCCGCTCGAGGTACTTTTGGCCATGCCAATCCGTTTCCCTAGGGTGTAGGGAATCAGCCATGACTTCCTCAGCAGCACCTCGCTGGACCGTGCCGTACGGAACACCCGAGGTCTTCTCGGCGTTGATAACGCGTTGAGTTCTGGGCAGTCGGTCGTAGGAACGCAAGTTAAAGAAGAAAATATGGTTATTGGGATCGGCGCCGCCGACGCGAATCTTCTCAAAGATGCTGTTTTCGCCGCGGCAGATGGATTTGTACTGGTAATCCATGATGGCCCGGGTGCCGGCAGCCGAGTCATCACGAAGATCACCTGCGAATCCAGGAATGGCCGGAATCAAAATGATGATGCGGAACTTTCGTTGCTCCTTGTGAGCACGCAGGACAGCTTCGACCATAGCAGCACCGATTTGGTTGTGAATGGGTGCCTGCTGGTCACTGGTAGCCGTGATGAAGAACTGGTTTTCAATGTAGACGTAGTGCTCAGCTTTGCGGATGATTTCACTGTAGGCATTCTGAATAGAATGGTCGTTTAGGATACCCATAGACCAGTCATCCGATGAGCGCACAAGCTGGGCCTTGATGGTGCCGTTTTGAGCGGGGAGATCCAGGTTGACGGGACTTATGGGGTGAGTACTGTATTCGCCGACAGGGTGCGAAGGTCTCTGGACACCGGTGAGATCCTCATCCTCCCCAGACCGCTTCCTTATGACAAGCCAGTCGAAGCGGTGATCGCGCTTATACTTGTCTCTCTTGATGAAGTTCCAGCGCAGGACAAAGTGTTCGGCAATATCCTGGACACAAGGACCGATCAAGCCCATGGCAACATCGTGCCACGGCATGCGCCCATGTTGATCCTTGCTAACCTCGTTTTGCATCCAGTCATTGACACTTTTGAAATCCATGATGCGGTTGTTGTTGAAGTCCTGACCGGGCCACACTTCATGGCTGGTAGTGTCCGCATGTACGTCGGACAGCGGGTGCTGGTGATTATCCCATCTTCCGAAGCAGAGATCCAGCCCACCAATAAAGGCCATCTTGTAATCAATGACAATGAACTTTTCGTGGTGCGCCCAGTACAACGTCATATCCGCTGCATTCTCAAACACGTTATGATCCGGATGTCTCTGGATCTGAATGTTCCCATAACCCGGCGACCCCTCGGGACACAATGCCCTCAACGCTTCCTTGGTGTGTTTCGAGTTGCAAGTAATGGCAGCCTCCACCTCTCTGTATACCGACACATAGATCTTGACGCCCTGCTCCGCCTTTCTCTTCAGAATCTGATCCAGTCGCCACTGCGGGTTATCTAGCGGTGGTCTCCGCATATACAGCTCCGGCGACAGCCACCAGTCGGCAAGGTAAATGGTCTCTTTGGCGTTCTCGAGGGCCTCGGAGACGGCCCAGAAGTAGTTTCGGCCGTCGACATACCATTTGATGTTGTTGTTTTCGCGTTCGGGGAAGAAGGAGTGGAAGCGGTGTTCTTCGCAGTGAGCGGTGCGTTTGGTATCGCAGGCTTGTTCGTGTTCTTCGTCGTGACGATGATTGCGGTTGAACTTTGTGGTAGACGGAGATGGTTAGTCAGGTTGTACAGAGGAATGGAATGATCAATAATTACTTACAATATTACCGAATTTGCCTATTTTATTCCTACAACAAGTGAGAGATGTAGATGGTTAGCTGGATCTGATTCGCATGTGGAATCATGTAACTGTAACTGAATCCTAAACAGGAAAAGCAGAACCTCAAGGTCTCTAATAACCTCTTTTGCTCCTATTTCCATGTTCTCTTCTATTAGAGTACGCACTTTTGGTGAATCAACGAAACCTTGGCCTCTTGAATCGTCGAGCTGTCCTGCAACTTGGCCGTGACACTCTGCAGCGCCCCCTTCAACCCTCCCATACTAAAGCTATTCTTCGACGCCGTCGAAACATCTGGATTCTCAGCCATTGTGTACAACAAAATGCCGCCTGTTTGTCCAGCAAAACCGTCAAAAAATATAATATATCAAATTTAAAATCACAATCAGCTTATCACAGCGGCATGATGACGACAGAAGTATCTATCTGACAAAACAAAGATTTAACGAGAGGACGAGAAGGAACCATTGACTGATGGATTAGGTTGGGGTGGTAAATGGCAGATTTATATAATTTTGTCGCAGATTATACGAACAAGACCGGTAAAAAGGGAAAATGTACGGAGTGGCCTAGTATTAAATTCCGGGGCCGAAGATCAAGAATGAACAAGTCAAGCTATCTAAGGAAGAAAGGAAGTGCCCCACTATCGCCAAGTATATTTAGCAATGACGACGATAATGACCGGGGTTATGGACAGAGTTCTAAGAACAAGAATAACTTAAGAATAACATACAAAAGAGAAGAATAAACTCAATGTTTTCTGGTGTTGGTGTCTTTTGCAAAGAAACTAACAACAACCCAGAAATTCCTGAAAATACTCAATCCGGAATAACGTCAGCTTCTTACACTTTTTCGCCCGCCACTATCACCACCACCACTTTAGCGTCCTTTTATCCAAAACAAAAAAAAATAAAAGAATCACATCTATCCATCATTCAGCTCAGTTCGCTATCTACATTTACCTCCACACAAATCCTGCTTGCTTCGTCATCCTAGCCCAGCTCAGCCCAGCCCAGCCCGGCCCAGCTAGTTCCAACATCCTATTTATCCCACTCCACTCTGTGAGCGACTAGCGGGTCCATTCCAAGAGCAGGATGCCGATTTATCCATCCGGACAACTCGATTCTCTGGGTGATAACCCTTATGTGGCGTGCTGGAGACTGCACGGAATCCCGAGTGTGGGCGGAGTGGTGAGTGGTGAGTGGTGAGTGGTGTATTGAGAACTTGACTTTTACGCCGCTGGATCAGATTGAATTGGACCTGCAGATGTATAAAATGCCCTTTTATAATCACATTATCAAATATGTCCTGTTCGCTCTTTGGCTGGTTGGTCGTTATTTTTCTTTTGTTTGGTATAATATGACGTCATGAATGCCGCACCAATGTCCAATTCCGCTACAGGTAGTTCGGGGCCACATATATATTACCCTGCTTCTCAAAGCAGCCGCCAACTAAAAAGCTTAATCTGGCCGGTTATCAATCGAGAAAAACAAAAAAAAACTACAGAGACAGTGAATATATGGCGCCGGATGGTCAATAAAGTGAGACATGCGGGGTGAATGTCGGGCGGGGCCTGGCTAGGATGAGACATTCAGAGACATGAGACGGGCCAAGTAAATTCATGAACCCTAAGACCATGTGTGTTTAACCTTTATATTAATGACAGTACTATCATGTGACCGTCATCGCGGCGGTATGTCGGTGGGTGCAACACAAGTGCGGAAGAGCCCGGCCCTCAACATGCCAGAATATTGTCGAACGAGGGCAGTTCATGACTAGGTCTTGAACTATACAAACTGACTGACATGTAATAGAATCCAGAGCTTCTCTTCCTGAAAACAAGGACAGACAAAACAATACCCCTCATCCTTCAGTTCCTCCTCGTCACCCACCGACCACCGACCAGCGCCGGGAATAGAACAGGTTGTGTGGCGGGATTGACGGGATGGCTCGCCTCGGGATGGAGATGGGGTGGTTGGTTCGTTGGTTTCGTTGGATGTTGAATGTTTTGGAGGTGGGCTGTGTTTTTTTATTCTGGAAGAGGGGCCATGCGTCCAGGGGGTATTTAATATGGCATGGCGGGAGGCGGAGGTGGAGATGGAGGTGGGGTTGGGATGTTTGATGGGGGTTTGACATTCCTGACATTCGAGAAGATTTTGTTTCGGGAGAGTGGAGATGAGGATTGTTGAGGATGAAGTGTATGGGTGTGTATATTTGGGAATACTAGATTTGTTGTATGTAGATATTAATGATTGTGCCTGGCCATAATTGGAGAGGTGGTGTATTGCAATTGCTTTATATAATCCGACGATACGATATGCTAGTGCTTGGACAGCCCTCCCGACAAATCCCTCCAGCCTCACTGCTTCAACATGAGTATCAACAAACACCCCAATTCTGGCACAAAGCATTAAGAATCTCTGTAAATGCTGCATCGAAACTCGCCTCACTTCAAATTTACAGCCCGTATTCATCATCACCATATCGTATCAGCCAATTCCACTATTTGGTAACCCCCCCACCCCCTCCTTCCTCATCCAGGCCGCATCACCACCTTCTCAAACTGCGCCAATCCTGCACAGGTGCAAGGAAGGAAGCTTGAGCCCATGGAGCTAAAAGGTGGCTGCACCAAGCTTTTGGATCAACCAAGTACATAAATGCCTTCATCTACAGACGACCACATCTTCCACAGTTTAGTTTCATTTTTTTTCTTTTTCTGAATCTTGACAGCATCACCTTGTTTCTTCTTCTTATTCTCTAGACATTACACATATTTCCACAACCCCAGCTTTTCACAATGGCCGCTACTTACCCCCCCAACGGAACTATCCTCGACACCTTCAAGAGATCGTTTACTGATGTCCCCGTCAACGGTGATGCCGTTGCTACCACCGAGTTCCTCGAGGCTGCCGAGTCTCTGACCGGAATCTTCGGTACATGCTACTTTCCACATGCTGCTTGCTTTGCACATCACACATAAAGCTAATAGTTTCTCTTCTTGCGCTATAGATGTCCTCGGCTCCGTCGCCTTTAGCCCTGTCAAGAACGATATTCTCGGCAACATCAGGGTATGGCTTTGCGTCTCCGAATTGCGACTGATAACTAGTCGTGCACTCGCTACGAAAACCAATGGACAGTTAACTAACCACTTATACTATTCTGTAGAAAATCCGCGATCGCCAGCTAGCTGCGCCCGCCGCTTCCGAGAACCTCAAGGACCTGTGCCTGAACGAGCTCAAGGAAAAGAAGCACACTGCTACCGAAGGCGCCGTCTGGCTCTTCCGGTAAGTTTTTTCTTTCCTCTCTTCGCTCGATTTTGTCTTGCCTTAATCATTGTCTTTCTCTACATAATGAACCTCCCGCTAACTTGCTACTTCTTTCCAGCGGTCTCGACTTCACCCTCCGCGCCCTCCAGACTACCATCGCCAAGCCCACCCAAGAACTCGCCGACTCCTTCCGCGAAGCTTATGGTGTCACCCTCAAGCCCCACCACTCCTTTCTCGTCAAGCCCGTCTTCTCGGCTGCCATGTCGGCGTGCCCCTACCGTGCCGACTTCTTCGCTAAGCTCGGTGCTACTCCCGAGCTTGTCCAGGAGAAGCTCAAGGAGTACCTGGATGCCTTGGCCAAGATTGTCACGATCATGAGTGCCTTTCTGGGCTCTAAGGATGCCAAGTGGTAAAGGGATGGCATGTAGAGATATTTGTATGATGGGGAAAGACGGACGACACGCTATGAGTTTCTGTTTTTCTGTTTTTTTTTTTTTTGGATGCATGATATTTATATGATATGATTGGAATTGATTTTCCAGATTTCAAATACTACCCATTTTGAATTACGATTATCTACTTAGATATTATCATCACCAACCACTTGATTCCACTTCAGATCTCAATAGCACTCGCCTCAATGGCAAAACCAACCGTGAATTTGGCATGGCGCATGATAGTGTCGAAATCAACAACCTCATATTTCTAGAAAAAGTTAGGGTTAGTATCACGTAATCACTCATTTCATACCCTCTGAAGTAGAAAGGGAAATAACTTACATCAGCACTGGAATGTAAATCCTGGAACGCCGTCTCCTCCGGCTCATCACAAACATACACCGCTGGGAACCCCGCCGCATACGCCGCTCCGTGATCCGAACAAGCATACCCACACGTATCCTCCGTCGTTTCCACCCCCGTATATGCCTCGGCAATCACCCGCGCATAAGCCGTGAGCCCTCTATCCGCATAGTCATTGTAAATCGACACCTTCCCCGACGGCGAGTACCCGGTCATATCTTGGTTCAAGAAAGCGACCACAGAGGCCCCCGCAGCCTTGTACGAGGTCCAGATGTCGGTGGAGCCTAGCAGGCCACCTTCCTCGCCGGAGTAGAAATGGAATTCTAGCGTGTTGTAGGGAGCGAAAGGTGTATCCGGATCTACCGACGTCAGCACGCGCAGGGTCTCGAGGAGAGTGACAACGCCGGAAGCGTTATCTTCAGCGCCGGGCGACCGCGCGGTGGGCGAGCCGCCCGTGGAGTCAAAGTGGGCGCCGAGAACGACGAGGTCGTCGGTGGTGCCGGGGATCGTGACGATGAGCGAGGGCTGCTTGTAGCGGTGGGGGAACTCGCGGACGGTTATGGCGGGGTGGGCGGTGGTGAGGGTGGTTAGGAGAATGTGCAGCCAGATGGCGGATTGGGCGCCGGGGGTAGAGCGGTAGTGGCGGGTAT
>JABFIG010000057.1:0-128031 GCA_017139545.1 Ambrosiella cleistominuta
TATTTTATATATATATATATATATATATATATATATCTTTATATCACGAGAAGACAAGTTGGTAACTTATGGTTTTGTCGTTGGTCACTCGGTTGTGAACGCAACCGCTTTCGGGCATAAATGTGCTCATCAGTCAGTCATTGTTGAGAACGGAAAGTTCCTTACCCTTCAACGACAGCTTTCCAGGGTTCCCTCAATTGGCCTTGTCAGAGCCCACCAGTAAGTTATGAGAGGTTGGTCTGCCTATTGGAGAGAATATACCACCGTCGTACTTGACCTTGCATGAGCTTTGCTATTGTCCTTTTTTTTCTTATTTGCATGGGTGTATCCATCCTACTATGGCGAACACTTCCAACCAACCAACACCACCACACCATCTTTCTAGCGCACTACAAGCTCATGTCAAATCATACCTGTTCGTAGCATTTATCTGGCTGTAAGTGTACATGTGTACTCTTACATATTACAGATTAAACGTAAGCAACACTTTACGAGACCTCTCAGGATCTTCAACATATTACAAAAGTCAGTGATAGCCTCAAAACCATTGTGTCGGAAGCATCATCACATCGCTACGGGTAGTTTGAGGAAACGGAACATAGGCCTAGTATTAAATCCGTAGCAAAAAAGAACAGGAAACCATCAATATCGCCTACCAGCAGCAAATTCACAATTCACATCATGCGTGATTCCCTCTCCCCATCAACCTAGTTCTTTCCTCCCCCGCCGCCTCGTCGGTCCAGCCAACGTCTTTGCTTTCACGCAACATTTCCTTCAATTTTAATTTTCTGTCTGACAGGCGGATAGGCCCCCTCCGCATTTCCTTGTTCGCCCGGCTTTGTCAAGTGTAATATCCGTTTTTTCTTTCTTCCCTTTTCGTCAAATCCCGACGTGCCGAGAATAAAATATAAATTGTGCATGCACACTGGCTGGCATGATATTCCCCGCCTTGAACATGCAACGGGGCGATTTTGATGATGAACGAGGGATAGCCATAGGTAGGTTCGCGGAAGCAATTCAGCTATTCATCTGTTGGCTTGGTCATGCTGGTAAACTATGGATAGGGATAGGGATAGATGTCATTACTACTGAATCCAGAATATTTTTTTTCTTGGGAGAGAATGATTTCAAAGAAATACATTTTGGGTACTCGACTTAATCAGATGAAGTTGTGGTGCCTTCCTGTAATAGTCATTTGTACTCGTACAAGACTCAAGTCTGCGTGATACGTGAGACAAGCATGCATACTCACCAAGACAGGTAACTGCCATGTCGTAATATTTATCATGTCAATTTCAATGTACACCAAATCACAATAATGTTATCTTAGATAATTCCGTACTTCATAGACAATGGAAGCTTTTTTACCCCCTGGTCTCAGAAAAATGTACTTGCTATTTAGCGCCAGGATTCAAGAGCTCCATTTCAAGTTTTCTGATAAAATTATGCTGTTATCAGACAATTAAGTCCAACTCTTCAACTACATATTCATAATCTTTCGGCCCTGTCAGTCTTATGACTTGTGACAAAAGCGACTAGTTGATGTTGTACATTGCTCAAGCAGACATGACTGGCTATCATTGAATCCAGAGTATGATTGTGAATCGTTGAAAATGTGGAATTTTCCTGTAGGTTTTGATGCAGATCCAATGAGTGTCTGCATCAATACATTATGTAGTGGCATGAGGGGCCATGAGTTGCGAACACTGTATGTAGTTGCAACCAAGAGTAGCAGTCGGATATAGCCTAGTTTGAGGAAACAACCGGCTTAATGTTGGCAGTGGGGGGATTTGTATTACATGACAGCAAGATATCGAGTTGTGAGATTTTTGAAGGTCGCGCATTAAACATGACATGAAAATTGCCCTTAGGATGAGTCGATGTAGATTATACTATGTATTAAGTCTAGACTTCTTGGAATAACCATATGATTGTATACGTTACTTAATAACTCTTCTAGAGTTTTATATTATCTTCAGCCTGTTTGCTTGAATATGTAGAACTTTGCATATATATTGCCGGAGCCCGAATACATCGGCCGGAGTTAAAGCTTTGTGAGGTAATTGAAGTGAATCACTGGCTAGACAAGGTATCAATTTGTATATCTATGCATTATATACTGGTAGATCTCTGTATGTAACGTGTTGTCTTTATTTCCAGTTGGGAAATGTTAGTATTGCTTGGACAAAACCATCATTCATGTAAACCCTTACGTAAATCACTTACAATGGGGGAAATAGTCAAGATAATATAGTACTGATTTGCCTTTACTTTTTTTTTTTTGGCTCAGTAACACTACAACTTCAAATCCAATTTGTCTGCACTCAAACTGCAAAAAGTCCTGCTTGACGTTTGGCTACAAGTTATTTGTGACAATGTGAGGATTCATATGTATTCTGTGACTGCCCACATGACGCAGAAAATATTTATTTCTTCGCCAAACAAAAAGTACACTCAGTCAACGTGTACTGAGCAATAAAAAGGAAAAAAAAAAAAACATTTGGTTCACTCAAAACTAATCAGATTCTTACCCCAGCAACCTTGACTAAATTCTGTGTGATGGATGGTGTTCGACCTCAAAACTCCGGCCTTCGAACTGCAAAGCTTCGAGAAAGGCAGGATAAAAAAGACAATCTGCAATTGAACCTCGTGGTCCACAAATCAAAGTACCTTGTAGATATATTGATTCCAGCATTGTGAATTATGCCAGAATATAGGAGGCACGAGGGCTCATCGTTTGCTTGCAGTATATTGCAATATGTGATAAATTAAATACATACATGTATACAAACCGTGATGCCTTGTTTTGTGCAGATTTGTGGTCGACACGAAGTCTTGCTCATAATACACAAACGACAACGGCTAGCACACCTACTCCGCATTTGTTATGACTTTAGCCCGCGATTTCGAGATGTTACCGTGGTACTGATGTAATCCTATGGGATATAATTGCAGGACCATGCAAGTGGGATAAACGTGAAGTCGTAAGCAACATATTAATTCGTAGCCAATTGAGAGATAATCAAACGCTAATGCATTCATGAGATGAATCTAGTAAAGGGAGTGGTGATTTCTTTCTTTTTTTTTTGTCAACTTGATATCAGACAGCTTGGTGATTTGGTTTGACAGGGCAGCGGGGAGAAGTGGAGAGGTTATAGAAAGATAGTTATGACCTTTCAGAATCCGTTGATAAACCTCCTCACCGCTACTTTGTCTATCAAATGGGATTATTCAGAAATATCTTTGTAGTCTTCTTGGTCACCACTTTATGGCTAGCTGCATATATTGGGACTATTCAACCCGCTACATAAAATCATGTTACAAAGTCTCGTAGACTCTTTTCAGACAATTTTGTAAAGATTATCTACAACATGTGCCCTGAATAAGCCACCCCCCCCCCCCCCCCAACACTATTTGTCTGTAAAAAGTACGACACGGCTCCCTACGAGGGAGACAGACTCTGAGGCAACTATAAATGCTGCATTGTAACCGCAAAAACTGGTTTCCTGAGAGCAGGATCACGCATTCATGTTGTTTTCTTTTTCTGGTTACATACAGATGTGCAAGGCTTTGAGTTGGGTGGATGGGTGATTTGGGGGTCAATATTTGCATATAAAATGACGTTTTTGATTGGCAAAAGATGGCTGGATGGCCTATCATTGTCCGACGGATGGCGGGCTGTGGCGGCAAAGACAGGTGACGGCTGTGAGCCACAGAGGCCCCGAATGTGATGACGTCAAATAAAGGACAAATATTTTTGATTATTGTCGTATAGTGACTTGTGTATACGGATAGCTATATCAGTGTAATATCCACTCAGTAAAATCAAAAGAAGGGAAGGACATGTATTTCCAGCATGACGCAACCGGGCCCTCAGATCCTGGCCCACTGTATATGCAATTGGAGTACAGCATGACCAGATGAATTTTCGAGTATATGTAAAGTATGCAGACATATGTGAGTGGCCCCGTCCACACTTTCCGTGATATTTGCTCACGGGGTGTCCAATGAGCTTGTCTATTGACTCGAGCCATGAAGTTCTAGCAGTTTTTACCTATCCGAGGAACAAATGAAAAAAAATGCAGGATAGAAAAAGTAATGGTATTAACCCTGACCTTAACAAAGACTTACACCGCACATCACCAGGAAAGGATAAATATTTTAGCACCTAATCATCATTGAGATAATTGTGTTCCAGTTTAAGATTTAGAAAAATGCCCACTAGAACATGATTTCAGCACTAGAGTGTTTCCAAAGACGTCATTCAATTCTTAGTATCACGAATCCACAATAATCCAATAAATCAAATATCGATATCAGGCTGAATGTGATACTACCATATAGTGTTGTCTAATACCACATATTGACTATGTTTGACATTAGCTACCGCCTACCTGCAGCCAATATCCCTCCTATTCACGTGTATTGCCACCATATTTCTATCCAGCGCCACCTCCTACAATCCTCGGGACTCATTCTAACGCTCCCGGAAGGCCTCTGGTGTTACTCCGTGCCGTTTTAATATTCTTTACGGGCCTATCATTCTGCGGCCAACCCGTTTATGGTCGTAGTCGATGTTGCATTAGTGCTTTTCACTCATTTCCCCCCTCTTTCTTCAGTATCTTTGGCTTGCAGGAGAAAAGGCCTTGTAGGGCATTGTGCCAAATTGGGCTCTAGAGTTGCAATTCCTGTCTGTGACTGAATATTATGTGTTTATCCAAATAGCAGTGACACAGCGACCAGCTGGACCGTCGATATTGACTACGAAAGGGCCACCGTAGGTGTAACATTGAACTCTGTCATACGAAGTTGAGAAATCTTTGGAGTTTGTAAGGCCATTGGCGAGGTTAAGAAAAAGCAAGTGGCGTCTCGGTGAGAGGCTGTGTCGCAGTCAGAAAAAGCAACTTTTTTGGTTATTGAAAGTGTTATTAAGATAATGCTTCAAGTATGACGATATTCTGACATAGTCGACCAGAGAGGAAACGAACTATTGACAAGCAACATGTTTGATATTGTATAATTGAGTAGATCAAACGCTGCTTGGGGTTGTAACCCTGTAAATTCATGCCGCTTTGTGGTATAGTGATAATACTCTAGCATTATTTTTTTTCTCCCGAATACAAGCATAGGTTAAGCAAGACCATTGACGACTGAAGCACGGAACATAATCGTATCTCGCTGTGTACTGCAGATCTACCTGTCAAGTCAGTTGAGTGTAATGGTTACAGTGATGGCTACTTAATAACCACAGACGATAAGTTCAAGCAAGTATTGATGGCTGCAGGTTTGATGGGCAGACAATATCAGCAGATAAATGTGTCTCTTCTCTTGCAGATTGACGCTTGTATAAGGGGTTTGTTAATTACAAAACTAAGCAGAGATTGGTTCTCATTTCAGTTATCCGCGGATAGTCGGGACGGAGAATGGCTTTGAGGCGATGAAAAGTGTGCTATTGACAATGGGTGTCTGATATAGACTGGGATAAATTTACGGATATCTTTACAAACGCCGAGGAGTCTCCATTGGTCAAGTGAGGTGGCATAATAGGATGATGAGGCTACCCAATAAGGTTGGAAAAATAGCGTTAAGATAAAAAAAAAAAAAGATAAGTAAACCAAATATTTATTTATAGCAAAATAGGTAAACGTCTTTTGAGTTATGAATATCTATTGTAGTAATGTTAGCCATTTTCATTAACTGATGATTAAGACCATGCTTGAAAGAGGCCTATTGCCATAAATTTTTCTAAATACCTATTGATGTTTAAAAATCAATGCTTTGATCCATGCTCAACATGCTGGTTAAGTGTTGAAGTCTGCCCTTGGCCACTTGTGGTCTATGCACTTTTGCAATTAAAGTAATTTGGATGATGACTGAGTAGGAATACAAAGTTTATCATGTCTGAGCGGCTGCAAGAGGGAAAAAGAGGGAATTGAGGTGTTTAAACTTTGCGGAGGCATAAAGGTGCCGAAGATCAAAGAGAAATCAAGCCAGGAGCAGATACATGATCCATTAAAATGATCATCTTTGATGTGTTATCAGCAGGTAGCTCGACATTGTGGTCCTGGCCCTGGGACGGATGCCGGTGTCAGTAGTGCATATCGACATAGATGATGAGTTGAGTTCACAGCAATCCTTCAACAGTGACTACAAAAGTTGATTACATTGCCATAATTCAATAGACAGATTTAGAATTAATATTTTGAACTTTGGACGCTGCCCAAAATGCTACATTCCGCAGACTAAATCGAGTCCTCGGTCCATTCAACATGAGCTTGTTCTTGCTAAATAGATCGTGGTTAATGATACTAGTAAACTAAATATCTATATGTTTGAACTTGGGGGTCACTCGTTTGAGAATCAACTACAGTACCACCGTGTCTGTTCTTGTCCGGCCTGCCAAACAGCATGGCTCCCTGTCCTTACGGCACTCACACACTGCAACTCTGCGCAGTGGTCCTTCAATATCAATCTGACATTGTAATCGTATCACCGCTCCTTATCGACAGAAAACCCACAGTCCAAATCCTGTTTGCCCAGGTCAATAGTCTTGACTACTTCGAGATCCTGAGCGGCTTCCCTCCTTGCTTGCTGGTCCCTCCTCCCGGCCCGGGATTGCGATGCCTTGAAATAACCCACCGGAGTAATAATCTGCGCGGTACACAAAGGCGACAATCGAGTTGGATGTGCCTGATCTTGGAAACATTGAGCGCGGAAGATGACTGGCCACCAGTGAGGTGAGGTGACTTTTTTTTTTGACGCACGTACATACATGGCATGAACTCTCTCGCAGTTCTCAGCCTGGCGATTTCCGCATCGGAGCTGTAAAGTTTTCTCTGAAGGAACATGACGAATAGACGACCAACAGAGAGTGGGCTAAAACATTGCCTATGTATTGACACTACCATGCTCGCTGATTCCTGGCACTGCACTGGTATCTAGGAACGCAATCACACTCTTCTCAGCTAAAGCAACTGCTTACTCGGTCCCATAATGGATTTCATGTAACATGGAAAATGTTAAAGGTCAGTCAGTGACATTGACCAAGACAATCATTAAAATATTTTGCTTTCTACGCTATGATAAAGAGAACAGTTCTGTCGGTCCATTGCATTGACAGAGAACTGCTTTGAGGAAATGCGAATTGACGAGCCTGAAGGACAAAGTTCATCTAAGAACCCGTAAGCTCGCCTATTCAAGGTGTACGCCGGGACTGCAGTCTGCCCCACGCAGCCAGGAACCTTCGTCTTGCCAGCCAGTTTGTAGAGTTTTCCAGGCGTGGCCACAATGAGCTCTTTCCTCTCATACCACCCCGCACATCCATCGATAAAACATGCCAAAAATTTCGAATCCCCATGCCTCACCGTGTTCGGGTGTGAAAAACTTCGACGAGTTAGACAAATATTTAGATTTGTAGTCTGTTATTGTGGAGTTGACAAGGCCTCAGAAGAAGCCTTTGTAGGATCCCGTGTTTATATATGTATACATTTATCTATTCATGTCGTTGTTGCTTTCGTTGCGCTCAAGCTTTGAGTCTACCCTGGCTTCAAGCTGCCGGCGGTCAAAAGGGGAGGTCATGGCAAATTTGGGATCCCGGAGTAAGCAAGAACCGTAAATGGGCTCCACTCTTGCGCTATTACCCTGTCTGACCTACGGGGTTGAATGCACCTGTTTGGCGTTTAAACAACGAATGGACATAACACGAAGATAGTGCCGCCGTCGCAGTTTAACAACCGATAGCAATAGCACGTGTAGACAACGCTAGGACTACAGGACAGAACCGTTTATCCTCGGTCTGTCTACTTATCTCTTATTTGACCAAGCTTTGGAGGTTGTCAACTGCTCTTTTCCGGTCGTGCAATTTAGCTACAGTCTCATCCGTCCTGCATTTAAATCGACAATGGCTTGTCCCTCGCAGCAGCTAAATGCTACACAGATCAAAATTCACAGAGGCTACGGCAACCATCCTCTCACGGCGCTTGACCTGTCAGTCCGTAGTCCGTAAAGGCCTGAGGACCTTTCTCTCCGCACTGGCATGGGTTATCAGCCATATCTTCTTCACAAGTTGACCCTAGAGTAACTCGTGATCTTGTCAACCTCATACTTGCTGCTCCGCGGATTCGCTCCGACAGGTTGTGGCTGACGTTCAATGACTGGGTGGCCCATTTCCTGGATCAGAAGAGGAGGAGGAGGAGAGGGGGAAAGGTCATTATCGACTGCCGATAGCACTGCCAATAAATACCTTGATTTAAGAGTTAGCGGTTTTGCGATGCTTGTAGTTACAGTGTAGACAGGGGTGGACCCTCTCCCACATTGACTGGGGCGAAGACAAGGCCAAAGCAACTCGTGCTTTTCGACTCGTTAAATGGACTTTTGTTTTAAATGTTGGGAATTAATCGATTTACACAATAAACTCAATGATTTGATCTATCCGCTCACCCCTCTAATAAGCAAGTTGATAAAATATGTCGGCCACGCTCGTCTTATGGAAATGGTCCTGACTATTCACTTCCATATCTGAGCTTTAATCTCAACAGCTACACTTAGACTTGCTCGGCTGGAGAAGCACCGACAATCTTCAGATTCATATATCATTCCCCCCCGCTCCGTCATCCAGTATTTGAATCCCTTCCCTCTCACGACGCCTGTCTATTGCTTGAGTCTTGTCATATCTTGAGCATATTCCCCAATTATTCATTCGTTACCGCTATCACCAGATCACACCCGACAATAACCTTGCTGTGCGGTCTTCTCGTCATCGTCTACCAACATAAACAGCCAAAGACTAAACCAGACTTTCTGGCTGATCTATCCCCACTTTGCGCTGACTTCATCCGCACTTTGACTACATCTGCCACAGAGGTTTGCGCAGTTGCCATTATCAGATTTTTGAGATTTTCCATTGCACTAGGTTGGCAAGAGCATCATTACCTTCCAGACATAGGTGCCCTCACAAAATTTAATTTCACGTTACACATTTTGTGTGCATTTATACAAGAAACCAAAAAAGCACTGGACACAAAAAAGACAGACAAACTCTTTTCTAGCTTCTTCCTCGCCCATAATAGCCTGGATCTAGCTGCAAGAGAGCTTCAGTCTTCAGCTACCGCTCATGACTGCGGCCACTTCGTCTTATCCTGCCTCCATGGCCGATATCAAACCAGAACATCCTCATCCTACCATGTGGTCAAACTTCCCCCAGCCCGTCATGGGCTCCAGATACCCCGGGCCTATGGACCAAGGCCTTTCCAGACCTCGCCATAGCGTCGATTTGCCACCGCCGTATCCCCACTACTCGCAGCCTCCGTCCGCCGGCGCTGCTCCCCGTGGCTACCATGACAATGATTATGACCAGCGCCAAGCCGCTGCTGCCGCCGGCATGTCGGCCCACCACAGCTATCCCAATCTCAAGCGCCCATACAATGCCACGGAGCAACCACCGTACCAAGAAATGGTCCAAGATCTGCGGGACGACGGCTCCAAGCTGAACGTGGGCCACGACCAGAAGCTCCTGTCCTTCAAACGCAGCCCAGACAAGCACACCATTGTTGACCAGCACGGCCGCATACAGCAGCTCGACATGAATGCCCAGCTTCACGGCATGTTTTTCTTGTCTGAGATGCCGACTACCGCTAGTGATGGTACTCTGCTCCAGGCCGAATTGACCTGCTACCGTCGCAATCTGTTCCAGATCTCCGGCTCGCTCATCTGCCCCCGGGGCCAGCTCAACATCATCGGTGAATCTGGTGAGACGATCCCTGTTAGCAGCATGGAGGTCACCATCAGTGCCATTGAGTCCGTTGACGGCAACGCCGTGAGACTGATTGTCATTCCATGGAAGACCCCTCCTCCCAACACTCCCGAAGTCACTCAGACTCCGGATCAAGAGCCCCCGACCCTGCCTTTAATTCCGTTCCAGGATGAGGGCAATGAGACTGAGGGCGAGTATGCCGTGTACCCCATCGGCTGGCGCCGTCTGCAGTTTAGAATGTAAGTCTTCTAGTCATTTACTAGAACAATCATGAACGTAATACTAACATTCACAGTGCTACTGCCAACAACGGTCGTAGAAAGGAGCTTCAACAGCACTTTGTTTTGCATCTGAAAATCATTGCGACTCTTGCCAACGGCAATAAGGTCCCGCTGGCCGAGTGCGTCACCTCTCCTATTGTGGTTCGTGGCCGTTCTCCTCGCAACTTCCAGGCCCGCAAGGAGATCCCATTACTGGGCTCTAGTGCCGGTTCCAGAGGCCAGGCCCTGGTTGAAAACGGTATCGGCATTGTTGCTGGTCCTCTTACCATCAAGCCTGAGGCCAAGCGCAGCATCGACATTCAGCCTCCACGGTCTGCGTTTACTTTCAACGCTACTAAACTTCCAGGTGCTCCTATGAGTATGCGCTCCAAGTAAGTCCCCATGACCCAACTCTATAAAACAAGAAAGTAGATGCTAACAGAATCAGCTCCTACCCCTCATGGTCCTCTGGCATGTCCCAGATGCCTCCTACCCCTTCCACTGGATACCCTGCCACTTCCATGGCCAACGACCACTACAACAAGGTCCCCCTCTCTGGCGCCCCCGGCTTCAGCGCTGATCCCCAGGAGATGCCCATGCCCTCCGCCGCCGTCCCCTCAGTACCCTCTGTCCAGCTCTCTCTCGCCTCTCACGATCAGTCTGCGCCAATCCGCACCCAGTACGCCTATGCCCCCGCGACTACCGGGCCCACCGCTATGTCCGCCTCTACTGCCGCTACCGACTCCTCACTCTCCGTTCCCCGCTACGTCGACAACAACCCACGTCCCTCCAAGTCTCCCCGTAACGGCCCGCACTCCTCAGCCCCTTTGACTACCCCCAGCGAGTCTGCGTCCGAATACCGTTATGGTTCTTCCTACCACGAAGTTGCCTTGAACACCAACGCCAGCGAGTTCCCTCCTCCGGACTCGTCGGCGCCTAATTCTGCCCCTGCGAGAGACTACTACCCTCCGTCTACGGCTTGGACGACGTCTGGCGAGTCATCAGCTCCTTCTTCTGCTTATGCTCCGGACGGCCGCTCATACTCGTTCGATGCGTACAAGACTGGTGGCCCGGCTCCTCCTCAGAGCAAGGGGCCTATGCCTTCGGCCAGTACTGCACCGGTTTACTCCAGCAGTTACTCTTGGAACCAGTAACGGAGTATGTTAGCATGACCAGACAAAATTGTGGATGGGTACGATACGAATCAGGTTTCCTTTGTGGTTGGTTGGCGTACTGGGGATTTCGGTTTATACCTTTGTTTTTGGGATTCTTTTGCTTTCGGATATGACCATGAGTCAATCTTGGTGGACTTGCATGGCCAGATATATCGATGATATGACCCAGTTATGACGTCCGGTGTTTGTTTATTTTCTCTTCTCCTGTCATTTTCGACTTTGTCTTCTTGTTTTTCAATCTTTGGGTTGTTGGATATTTGATTTATCCCGTTTTATCGGGACATGAGGAGTTGGTGTTCGCCTTTTATTGCCTTTCACCTCTTGTGTTTTTAGCTTTCCTTATTTTTCAGTTGCGATACTATGTGATGATATCTGTGGAGGGCGTTTCCTGTTGGAAACGCACCATGGTGTTTGCTTTGTCAACCTGCCCAATATATCTTGGATTCTATTAGTGAGTTGGTTGCACACAGAAAGGATGATCGTATGCACTGTTGTAGTCATAATGACTACGGCAGTTGTGGAGGACGCTACTTATAATGATTAATATGACCAGCTACTTTCCAACTGAAGTTTAATGAGCAATTTACTTTCCGGTTCACTGGTGATTGTGCCATTGAAATGTTTATAATGACAATCCTAGAAAGTTGGTATGTTGTGCTAAGTTTCCATCAAAGAGTCCCTTATATCTCGATCCTAAGCTAAGGCTAAGAAGGTCAATATCGCACTGCGGCTGTCAAATTCTCAATCTTCAACTACATCAGCCCAACGTCATTATCGAATATCATACCTGATTAGACCAAAAATCATACATGTCCATATATTTGGGATCCGAAATAAAAACGGGAAATGAAAGATTGAGTATTATAACAATTTAACAACAAGCACGGTTAAATTCAGGTTAGGCTGAGTTGGCCTCCAACAAATTTCAGCTCCCGTGTAGCAGCCGTCAATTGCGGAAGCTGCAACTGACAGGATTGACAACATCCTGCTGAAGCTCCGGTAATTCCGCGTTCCGTTAGCTCCGTCTGAGTTGGTGGCAAATGCCAGAGTTGACTTCTGAAGCAACGGATGAAAGCTTTCATGGCAGAAACGGTAACATTTCAGTACGGCCAAAATGGCAGCCAACAAGCCCGTCACTATACTACATTTAAAGTCTCGGCGCTGTATTAGTGATGTAGTCAACATATTCAATGATTGTAGTTGAGAGCCTCACTAGCGCGTTTCCTTCAATGGCATAATGGAGCGGTAGTGCCTTCCGTTGTCAGATACCCAATGAGAAGTCACGGCTGGATATGGTAATTGCAGCTAGGCAGTCAATTAGTTAGGCTCGCAGGCTTTGGAATTCGACACTCAGAGTTAACTATCTTTGCATTTTTCTCTTGCATATAACGCATTTGCCTTTCCTCATCCTGTGTGTTATACAATCTCAGATATACGGCATTTTGACATCACTTAACAATTCTGAGTCTTCACCATCAAAATACCAGTCATTGCGCAACCTGCCTAGCTTTGTTATCGACAGAATCGTTACGCATCATGGAATCCGCTAAAAATTGGCATAGACCTCATACTCATCCTGGACTTCAAATTAATGTCGATCCTGTCGATGTCGAAGACCCACGCAACAACGACCAAGAACTGACACCGAGACTCCGCAATCGCCAATTTCAAGTCATGCAGATAACTCATATGACCTATCATGGAAAATGCCAAAGTGCTGCCTGTGCTATGCAGAATAACCCTGTGTACATCAGACGGCTTTGGGCTGCTGCTAAGAGCCTACATTTTCAATGGGCTGTCAGCGACGAAGATGGAGTCAACAGGCGTGAGTGCCAACCCGACTGCGAATACATCAGCGAATACACCTATACCCTTCTGCATGGTAGCTAAAGGGAGCCTGCTCCTAGGCTTAGCAATTCATGACATGTTGGTTTTGCTCAAGGACTACATTCTTATCCTATCCAATCATCGACCTCCAAATATCCCGAACTTCAGAACGTATCATCTATTTCAGACGGTATCTACGCCAAGAATCATCCCTCAATTCCGAATTTTAGAATGCTTTTAAAGATGAACAATGAAGTCCAAGCTAAAGATGGACTTGTCATCCAAAGTCATGGACAACTCAAGGACCTTGCTGCTCTATTAACAGATCCTTCGCATCCTATGCCTATATCAACTATCCCTTCTGCATACAGTCCCCAACAGAATAACCCTCTCGATTATTGAAAGCTGCAAAGCAAGACTTCCAAAAGCTCAAGAATACCAATATATCTCTGGATTCTGTGGTAGCAGCTGTCACTTCTACCAACAAACCTGTTTCTATAACACATCTGACCAAGTCCAACTTGTGTGGACAGTATAAGCACTCTTCTGATGCAAAATCTATAGTTTGTACACCAAGCTTGAAACCATCGACATATAATTCTAGTCCCCACCCTGACCAAAAATCACAAATTCCCCCTAGGCTTGAGGCCACGGCTAAGGCCACAGTTGGAAAAGAGTTGGTTATTGACAAATCTACACGACCTATATCCCAACCTTCGGACAATTCCTGCCAACTACCGATGGCTTAATCCGGACAAAGACAGGCCCGTAGTAAGGAAGAGTTGACTGTCAATTCTGAAGCCAAAGCCAACAGCCCTAAGTGGTTCTTGCGTATGCATACCAAGCTTATTTCTCGTGGTAGGTTTTGCTACTGATTAATACACATAAAGAGGCACACAGATCTAACTCAACAGATATAGACAAAGAATGGCAGCCTAGTGTATTACAGAGGGCTGGAGCAAAGATTAAACGCCTCTCATATTTGTCATGTAAGAAACTGATTGTGTCAAATTTGTAGCCTAATTGTGACACTGGTTTTTATTCCAATTAGTTATTACATAAATGATCAAGGTCAGTGGATTAGGTAGAATCAATAAGATTAAATGAATTTCTATCTCAATTTTATGTGGCGTAAGTCAGCACTACTTTTTTTTCATCGCATAAGTATATTGTTTGATGTATTATAGTAGGGGTAGGATACATTGCCAGATTTTAATACAAGAATGCCTGATGTATAGTAGCTGTAGAAAATTTGGGGTTGATAAGCAATTGATCAATTTTTCATAAATCAGTCACATGATTGACATAGTTTACAATGAGTGTCTCCAAAAGTTGCGTATATGTTAATTATAAACTCTTGAAGAATAATGTGATGATAATGATGATAGTGTAAGGGAGTATACCCAGAATTTACCCGGCGCAAAATGGTCGCATCCAACAAGGATTGTAGGTTTTTCTAGGGCGTAGATCCTGCCATATTTCCTATGTTGGTGGTCTAGGTGAAGCAGTATCCCTCATCAAGATAGCCATAATATAATTACTGATTCCGATCATCATGTTCAAAATTCCAGACGCCAAACAGTATGTGAGAGTTATGTGATTTTGCTAGTTACATGCTAATATATCTTCAGGGTTCGTCGTGATGGGTTGGACGGCTCAGGCAGTGATTCACAAGTCAGCATTGATGAGGAAATTGACAAGCAGTTGCGTGAAAGGCTGCGTGCTAAACTTGCGAGTGCTTTCGATTTTTCATTCGAAACTCCAGCTCCAACTCCAGCCCTAGAGCCGACTCCGGCTCAGATTGCCCCATCGAAATCTGGTGATGTGGACATGAAAGATGGTGGCGACAATGCCGAGAAAGAGGAGGCGAAGGAATTTGAATTCCGATTGTTCGCTTCTGGGTCAATACAACCAACTAAGATTGTACTGGAGGCGGATAACCCAGTGAAGCTAGGGGAAGGTACGGTTCTCATGCCGAAAAGACCTCTGACATATTTTCTTGCGCTTAGAGCTACAGGAGAGGAGCTTGAAAATTTTAAAGATGCTGCTGTGAGTGGAGACCAAGTCATGGCATATGCACAGCAAAGATGGTGGGGTAGAGAGATGCCATGGAAAATCATTGCCTGCATGCCAGCCAACAGCGGCTTGACCTCTGCCAAAACCAAGATTGTTGCCCAACAAGAATTCCCCCCAGTTAAGCTGAAACGGAATAGACCTTGCAAGAAGCAGAGAATCAAGAAGCATATCAAGGAACGGGCTCTAAGGACCAAGAAGGAGGAAGAGGAGAAGAAACTCAAGTCTAGGGAAGAGTACCTGAGGGGAAAGAAGAGGAGGATAAACCACTTGAAGAAAATGCGCAGAAAGGCCAAGGCACAAGCAGAGAAAGCAGCGAAAGCGGCAGCGGTCGGGTTACCGCCATCAGTACCAGAGCCGGACTCGGAGGAAGATAGTCCGGAGTAAGTGTAATTTTTCACGTTCAGCCAATGATATCCTACAGAATATATACAATCACGATCTTGTTCTACGGAATTTATTTTAATTCAACCTACATCTTATTCAGTCAATGGTGGTCGACGGGATGGTGTTACAAGGGTCAGGCTGACGTTGATGTTGGACCCACTTAATTTATTTAACCAATTAAGTTGCAGTTGTAGCTTCATTGTTGCGACAAGGCTTTTGCCCCTCCAACGTCAAATTGCTTATTGTTTACTTGCGCCAACAGCCTACCATTCTGAAGCTTCGTAAAAGCTCAGTTTGCTATCAGCATATATTATGCCGATCTGAGAGGAATACAGAGTGTTCCATATCGGCTTCATTTTTTCTGTATCACGTCCTTCATTTCCGATCCACATTCCTTATAATATCACGATCACGAGTACGACTCTACAGTTTGTCATTAACTGCACACCATGTCTTCCATATGGAGTAAACCTAGCTCAAATCCGGAGCAAAACCAGTCTACCGAAAATGCACCCGACGATACCACTGATATCCAGCTTAACTCTTCCATAACCCAATTGATGGACGAAATTCCAAAACTACCAGCCAAACCTCAACATCAGCCCGTTTTTTCACTTTTACTAGGCCCTTCCATGTCCGCGGGACCTCCACCTTCTACCCGCCAGCCTCCCCCGTTTAACAACAATAATATAACACCTGGTCCTCCGGCTCCGATACCACCACGGAAGAGCTCGATTGATGGGCGCCTTGGGCCAACCCCGACTGAAGGCCCCCAAGACTCCCTTTCTCTGGGACAATTAAAGAAGATAGTGGCCGGGTTTCAACGGCCTGAGAAGACCTCATGCTACGACTACACATACTCCGACTTTGGCAATTTTGCTGATGAAATTGATGAGTGGTTTGTGAATAGAGCTTGGGATTGGGATCGCCTGATAAATAGTCAGAATGCATTTGTCTGGCAAATGGAAGATGCCGTCAATGCCTTGCCCGATATCAACAGTGAGATTGATCCTAATGCGCCTAAATCAGAAAATGAGGACACACTCACTTGGGAGAATGCTAGCCAACGGTTCAAAGACGGTATTGTCAAAAGTGCTTTGGACGTGGTCAAGAATGGCGAATCATCAGAACGGGTATATGCCATTGGTTCTTTGACATACATGACACTTGGTAGATGGGAGACCACAGGGATAGCACCTTTGATCGGCACCAACATGTCTGGTGCTACCCAAGAACAAATAGATGCCATGATCGAGGTTGTCAGGATTATCACGAAACTTGACGGCCTCCAGACAATCTGGACAGCTCTCCTGAAGGCCTTAAATGCCCTCTACATTCTTACTGGAGGATTTGACCCCTCGATAGAAACAGACTTGACAGATGTCAATACAGATATGATGAATCTAATGACCATTATGTATGTCATTATACAGATCTCTTTGAGCTTCCCGGATAAAGCATTAGGCACAAGAGCTGGTCTTGGTAAGCGTCATCTGAACATGTGTAGATGAGACCGAGCTAATAATGTTTAGTAAATCTGGAACCCAGTCTACCAGATACCTTCTTACAAGAGACCAGTAGACGCCGTTTTGACGATGGCGAATATCTACCTCAAACACAACTCCTCCTTCTTCTATGGAAGTCAATTATTGTTGTCTTTGGTGGTTCGCAAGAATTGCTTGAAACGAAGAAAGCGGCTAGTGAGACTTCTCTTGATGACAAAGCAAAAAATCTGATTCTTGCTTCGCCTTTGGACTACCACTTTTTCAGAAGTGAAATCACGTCCAAATACCCCGCTTACATTCCACCTCAATCCAATCTTCCGTACGATAACCTGGGCAAGAACGTCCTGGCAGTTCTCGCCCCACAAACAGCTAAGTCCAGTGCTAATGGAGGCATAATACCACCTGGATCTAGTACCCAAGTTGAAGCCGGTGCTTCAATTCTTAATCAGCCTGTCCATATTGCCACACCCGCACCGTCACCTCCTCCATCGCCTGCTGTAGGCGGTAAGGGAGCTAAAAAACAAAACTACCAGACGAACCAAAACTTCCCTTTTCTGTATCCGCCACTGGATGCTACCAGCAACAGTGCGGGTGGCAAGGGGTTTGCTGGTGAACAATGGGAGGTTGTTGGTAGGCGATTTGAGGGGAGTGACCTCCCTGCTTCTATCATTGAAGCGGGCGCTCTGTTTTCAGACCGTGTGCGGATGACACGTGCTATGAGGCAGCTTTGGGAGGAAAGAGAGGCTTTTCTAAAGGAAGAGAAGGGCTGGGACGCTAATACCAAGCCAGATCAGGATGACATTGATCTTGCCGGCATGGAAGATCTCGATTTAAGTGATCTGACGTCTGAAGAAAGAGAAGAACTTGGCCGTATACGCAAACAGATCCATAACGCAGGTGATCAAGCAAAAGTCAGCAAAGCCGAATTGGGACTCCCATCAGTCCCAATAGATTTTGGTCCGAATTCAGATGTCATGGATCCTGAAATAAAGCGGCGGTTAGAAGCAGTGGAGAAGTTCTATCACCATGGACTGTCTCACTTCCAGTCAATGGTTATTGTTCTTTTAAAAACCATTATGGCCAATGTTGCATCTCTTCCAGTGCCGGTACCGCAAAGTGCCCATCCCATGGGTCAACCCAGAGGCGTTAGTAACGTACCCGAGATCGTGAGATCACCGGCTGAAATGGATGCTGGTAAAAGCCATGAGGTCACGGCTAAAGCTGTAACTGGTATTTTGATCCTTCTACTAAAGTGGTTCAAGATCTCTCGTAAGTCTTCTATGTTCTTATAAATCTTTGAATCTAGGTGCTGACAACTAATCTGTATAGATGTTCTCAAGTTTGAGTTCTTGACACAGCTTCTCTTGGACTCTAACTATCTTCCACTAGTTTTGAAGTTTTTTGTGCATCAGGAAATCCCTAACATCATTGAGTCCAAGACTGATCGCAACGAAAACTGCTTCTTTCACATGTGCAATGTGCAAGCTAAAAGATCGGAGGAAAATCCCAAGTCAATAGAAGAAGAGAAGCAAAATCAGGATGAATCCAGCGAAGATGAGGCCATTCCGCCTCCGATTAAGCGTCGGAAGTCGCCTCCACTTCCTCCACTGAATACTACTGCTCTGACGGGAGCTCCTACTGCCCGGCCAGAAGTTGACGAGTTGGGTTTCCCCGTCAATGAAGATGTGCCATTGGCACCCGTCACCGTTTTTTCTCGCCGGAATTTCTTTTCACTCATCAACTACCTTCGTATAATGCAAAAGATCTGCAAGGGAAAAGTTCATCGCAACCTCCTCATGGTCACGTACAAGTCGTCTAATATCCTACGGAAATCATTACGTGTCCCTCAAGACGAGTTGCGTCTCTACACTTTAAAGTTAATCAAGTCTCAAGTTGCCTATTGTGGCCGTAAATGGCGACAAGGACACATGCGGGTTATCACAGCCATCTATCTGCATTGTCGTCCAGAGTTAAGAGATGAATGGTTGGCTGGTAGTGACGTTGACGGCGAAATAGAATCAGCACTGCCCCTAGAACAAGCCCTGCGAAGTCTAACCCACTGGTTCAATGTCCGCCGCTACCCTGATCAGGTAGCTGCTGCCGACAGCGTTCGCACCGCAATTAGAATTGAGCGGGATTTCTTCGCCCGTGAAGTTGAGAAAATGGACTTTGGTGAGTTCGGATCAGTTAACATGGAAGATGGAAACCAGAACAGTAAGTAATACGTCGAATTCCTGTCATTTAACTTCCGTTAACAAGAATCTAGTGGGTTTCTATTAGAAGCGACATGCGGACACCTCACAAACAACCAACAACAAAGATGCTAGATCACGACGGCACCCAGCCAAGAGCCTCGTCCGTGAAATTCGTCACCGAATTCTGCTATTACCTCGGTCTTTGGACATTAGGAATATCAAACTATATCAGTTAATGCGTTATGATAGACCTCTGGCAGAGATGGTCAGAGACTACTAGTGGCACCCTGATTTGATACCAAATAAACATAAGATGAACTTTAATCGAGGATACGAACTAGTAACCCAGTAGAGTCGAGTAAGTTACAATCTGGAACATCCTACCAGATATTATACATGTCTGAATCCCCGTTTTAGGAGGAACAAACTACGCCTCAAACAAAACTTTTCTAGGTTCAATTCTTGGCTAGCAAGATAATCCCACATACGCAACAAATGTTGTGCCATAAGCTCAGCATGGTAACCCGATTCATGAAGTTCACGATAATAAATAATAATATCTCCAAAGCTAGTGTTTGATTTAATGACATCCTGTATAATTCAATGTGAATTGTTGAGGTGAAGTTGAAAATGACGCCACACAAACGCAATTGTGTAGAGTGCCACATTTAGCGCCATAATTTGTACCCTTGGTCTCACTTAAACCAATATTGTACTGCCGATAAGTAATAAGTGTACCCCTGGCGATAAGCTCGCGCACAAGATTTTATAATTAAAAAAAATACCAATAGTGCCCCACATTCCTCAAAAATGGCCAGGGCTTATGTCCACTTTTCTTCCCAATCAGGACGCCCGCACCACAGACACTGGAAGAAAGCAAGCGCTCCAGACTAGTCGCAACACATTGAACAAGCCTTTCTGTTCTGTCTCTAGATATTTCTCCCCCTTTGCTACCGCTTTGCAAATACCAAGAATCCTCGGTTAATCACAGTCAAAATGTCCCACGAGAGTGTCTGGAACTCCCGCCCCCGCGAATACGGCAAGGGCTCACGCAGCTGGTACGATTTACCTATTTTTGTTTCGATTTAGATTGAAGTTTGATGAGAGGGGTGGCATTCTTTGAGATTGAGTTTCGATATGGCCGGTGACGACAATTTCATATAACGATTATTGAAAATCAATTTTCGACTGATATTTCGACAATGTCACTGATCATTGGATGGGACCTCTTCTACTGTGAACAACAAATCGACCAAGCTTTCCAATCCTTACAGATCTGTGTTATCGCGAAATAATGACATCGATCACTTTTACATAACCCTTTCTCGATTCCCGGCCCTCATCAACGATCAAATGGGACATATATGCGTACCCCGAACAATTCGCTAACATATCCCATACAGTCGCGTCTGCAAGCACCGTGCCGGTCTTATCCGCAAGTATGGCCTTGACCTATGCCGTCAATGCTTCCGTGAAAAGGCCAAGGACATTGGTTTCAACAAGGTACATTAATATAGCCTTGGGGCATCTTTGATGATGTCGTATTCTCCTATTTTGCTCCTTAGAACTTAGCACTAACATCTTCTTTCCAGTACCGTTAAGTTCCTTTTCTCCCAACTTTTCTGAAGACGAATGCCTGCCATGACCAACCCACCAGCCCGCCCCCGCAGTCCTACCACATGGGTGACGATGACCCTCACCTATGCAAAGTCCATCAAGAGTTGGGAGAAGTCAGAAAGAATAGAAAGAAATCATGAAAAAAGCAAAAACCCTTCAGACTTCCGTTGTGTGGATCCATGCGCGATCTTTCTATATTTGGAGCTCGGGACAATGTGTCTTTAGAAAGACGTTTGGGATTTGGAAATTCTTCACATCGAAAATTGGGATAAATTGGAAAAATAGTTTGGTTTTTGTTACGGTGATTTTTTTATTCGGGAGCGCATTTTGGTATTCAAAAATGGGACACAATTATGATGAAATTTACTATATTTATCTACTAGTACTGTGAATTTTTTTATGATCGAACATTGTTTTTGAGGTCAGGGTATCTCATATTAGGGCATTAGACCCTACATTACTCAAAAACTTCACATGTCACGACACAGCACATCATTAACATCATATTGAGTGAGTTGAGTATACACAAAAATTCCATTGCTATTATTCAGCCACCATCCGCCCCCTAAATAAAGATTTTGATACAGACAAAACATAAGACGTGGTAGAAACATGACTAGGTAGAGAAAAATACACAAGGGGTTCGGGCTGGTGACCGACCCAACAACAAAAGAGATCGGAACCAAGAATAGAAATACAGTAGCACAATACCATCGGATATCGACGGCATCAAGTGCTGAAGGAGACAAGAGGTATACGGGGGTAATTAACAATCGAGGTATATTCAGTAAGCAATTGGATAAATCGCTTACAAAATGCGAGTAATAAGACCAGTGGCAACGGTCTTACCACCCTCACGGACGTTGAAGCGCTGACCAACCTCAATGGCGTTGGGGTGGTGGAGCTCGGCAACCATCTCAACGTTGTCACCAGGCATGACCATGTGGCCATCCTCAATACCCTCGGGGAAGGTGAGAGTGCAAGATTCATCAGAGGTGCGGAGGTAGATCTGGGGCTTGTAGTTGGAGCCGAAGCCAGTGTGACGACCACCCTCCTCCTTAGTCAGGACATACAGGGAAGCCATAAATTTCTTATAAGCCTTCATGCTAGAAGGAGCGGCGACCACCATACCACGGCGAATATCCTCACGCTTGACACCACGGAGAAGCAGACCAGAGTTGTCACCAGCACGAGACTCTTCGCAAGACTTCTTGAAGGTCTCGATATCAGTAACCTTGGTCTTGATGACCTCGCTGCCCTTACCGACAAGCTCAACATCCTGCTCACGCTTCAGGATACCACGCTCAACACGGCCGGAAACGACAGTACCACGACCAGAGATAGAAAAGACATCCTCGACGGACATGAGGAAAGGCTTGTCAAGGTCACGCTCGGGGGTAGGGATCCACTCATCAACAGCCTTCATGAGCTCGTCGATCTTGTTAGAACCAATTTCAGGGCTTCTGTTCTCAAGAGCACACAGCGCAGAACCCATGACAACGGGGGTGTTGTCACCATCGAAGCCGTAGGTGGAAAGAAGCTCACGCATCTCCATCTCGACGAGCTCAAGCATTTCCGGGTCGTCGAGCATGTCAATCTTGTTGACGAAGACGACAATACGCTGGACACCGACCTGGCGAGCGAGCAAAAGATGCTCACGGGTCTGGGGCATCTGACCGTCGGAGGCAGCGACGACAATGACGGCACCATCCATATTGGCAGCACCAGTAATCATGTTTTTGATGTAATCGGCGTGACCAGGGCAGTCAACATGAGAGTAGTGGCGGTTCTCGGTAGAGTACTCGATATGGGCAGTGGAGATAGTGATACCACGCTTGCGCTCTTCGGGAGCCTTGTCGATGGATCCATAATCGAGAAAGTTGGCGAGACCCTTTTCGGCCTGGCGTTTGGTGATGGCGGCAGATAGGGTAGTCTATCCAGGGTGTTAAAATGTATTTGAATGTTATGGTGATGACAGAACAATAGCTCGATAGCAACATGGCTTGGACAAGCTATCATCTTAAGACAACTTTCTTACCTTGCCGTGATCGACGTGACCAATGGTACCTATAATTCCAGAGTCAGCAACCAGTCCTATTGTATCAACCTGGACCGTCCATCACGAGTCATTCATCCAGCTGACCCACCCCACTACTGTCGGCCCCTCCGCATAACTCGTTCCGGACCAATGCCTCAACACCCTTACCAGTCCATCACATACCAATGTTAACATGGGGTTTAGTGCGCTCGTAAACAGCGTACGAACGGTACATGTTCAAGGCAGTCTTCCTGTTCAGCGCAAACTGAATGGGACTGACAGTAGTCCGGCTAGCGCCGAAGCGGGCGCAGGCGGCCAGAGTTCTCAAAGCGGAAGCCATTGTATCAACAGTCACTCCTAACAAAAAGAAAATCAAACACAAACTTTTAAAAGATCACAAGTCAAAGACCGTGAAAAGAAAGATCAAAACCTGAAGCCAAAAACAAGCCTGTTACAAAAAAAACTAGAACCCAGATACAGACAAGTAAGAAAAAATGGGTCACCACCTGGGGGTGTGTGCTAGCCGGTTCGCTGGCGCTGTTGAAATGTTCTTGGTGGAGAGCTCGAAATTTTCTCGTTGGCGGCCTGGAATACATCGGGTTGCTGTTGTAATCGGCGATGGGAATTGATAACATTTGATTGGCTGGATAGGGCCTGTGGCGCGGGGGTGAGGCTTGTGGCAGGTGAAAGTGCCCCGCTATTTAGATGGTCTATAATATTTTTGCAACGCCCAATATAAGTCACGATAATTAATATTTTAAGATGGAAATCTCAGTTTCGAAATCATAGCCCTTTGGAGGTATTTGTATATTTGTATGGTATATCTATCGGCATCATAGCAACTAGTAAGATGTAGAAATAAAAGCAATCATAGCAAGACAAAAAGCAAAGTCAAGGACTAGACAACACCTGTAAAAATCCCATAACCGGAACATCTAAATCATATCCTCTTCTCCGTTACCAGATAGCAGACTGGTCAACATCAAACCTCTTCAATTCCTTACCCGCATCGTCCAAATCCTTTTTAGCCTTCATGCGCATATAAAAGATGGGACAATCCTTCGAACTGCAAATGACTTCGCAATGCATGCTACCCTGGCACCGTTGACACTGAGTCCATAACCGACCAAACCGCACTTCGAGATCCGACATACGGTCCAAAGTCTTCCGGTAAAGTTCGCCGACACGTGGACTGCAGTCCTTGCATACGGCACCAGTACTCTCTTCCTTTCCTACTAGGGGCTTTTTGCATCCCATACAAGTTTGGGTCTTCTTGGCAAACTTCATCAAACCGCCGACAGTTGGTGCAGCCACGGAGACAATACGAGTATGGTCACCATGAAGCAGAGATTTAGCTTTGGTCTCACCTAAAATAGGCTCAAAGATACGACCCAAGGGCTTAGACAATTGGTTGTCCAAGTAGTACTTGGTATCAATAGGAACGTTGTTCTCTAGAACGTAGATAGGATCTTCAGACTTTTCGAAGTTCTTGGCACCAGCAGCAGCACGAACCATGACATAAGCAACACGGTCACCCAGACCAGGAGCGGAACCGGGGTCACGCCTCTTCATGCGTTGTGCCAGCTCAAAATGAGCTTGTTTAGCAGTGTAGTCTTCCTTGGTCAACGCTTTGGTGATGACTAGCTTAGCCATATCAATCTTGTTCTGTAACAAGTCCGCAATTGTTCCCTTGACATACTCCTGAGCACCCTCAACATCACGATCAATAAGGATCTTGCGCAAAACAGTCTCAATAACTGTTTGCACGAGACGACAGTTATCACGACGGACTGTCTCAATACCCTTGGTGTCCATCTTATCATATTTCTCAGTCTTAGTCCAGAACAGGCCAGCATAACGCTTCTTGTTGATCAGCAGATACGGGAAGTAAACCTTCTCGAACTCTAGCTTGATCGGTTTAGTGAACTTCGATGACACAAAGTTCGCGGCCTCTTCGCCCAGTTTCATGGCCTCTGCCAACTCCGTGGTACCAAATTTTACCATTACGGAATCAGTATCACCATAGATAACCTGGGCATTGTGCGAATATCCATTGGCAATCGTATATCTAGCCTCGACCTCATTCTTGGTCCTCTCAATCATCTGACGACCGAAACTAGTAGTACTACGGGCAATCTCCAAGCAAGGAAGCTTACCGGTAGTGGCACCAGTCAGACCGTAGACAGAGTTGGCACTGACCTTCAAGGCCAATTGGCGACCGTTCAACACAGCCTTCTTGAAAGGATCCGTCTCCTGAGCTAACTCACGCTTGGCTTGCTTTCTGGCGGACAGCAATTCTTCCAGAATCTGTGCCAAAAGACCTTTGCGCTGAGAGGTAGTGACGAACATATCTCCGTTTGGAGTAATGATGTAGTCTCTATCTTTCATCAACTGGAATTTGTCAATCATAGACTTATTGACCAGTGTTGTATAGCACAGGTTGTGTGCCATGATGATACTGGGATACAGCGAAGCGAAATCGAGAGTGGCGATTGGTACGTCATAGTAACCACGAGTGGGTTCAATGACGGTGGCACCTTCATATTGCTCATCCGACGTTTGCGAGCTCATGTTGGGAATAACAAGATGTTGCTCCAGCGCCTTGCGGAAAAGCTGACTGACGAACTTGACCTGCTGGCCACGTGAAAGTAGGAAGTTGAACGGTACACCCGTGACACGAGCCATTTCAGTATAGTTCTCGATACACGAGAGTTTCTCCAGTAATCTCTGTGGCAGATACGCATCCTTCAAGCAGTATAGAGCAAGACGACGACGAGATTCGGGGGTACTATTGAACAACTCCGTGATCATGGAGTGATGCACATCTTCCTTCTGTTCACCTAAGAAGTGGGCACACACCGAGTTCAATGTGTAAGATCTAAGCTGGTGATCACGTTGAATCAACTGCAACAAATCCAGTTGCAGACGACCGTTGATGTTCGTCGCCTTGGTATCACGGTTACCCATCTGTTTACTGGAGAAGTTAGAATCTTTCGCTTTCGACTCCACAGATGGCAGACGAGTCCAGTGACTGAAACCAGCAATCTTTAGATGCTTAGCACGGTCAAGCAGATATGGGAAATCAAAGTTGGCGATGTTGTAACCCGTGATAATATCAGGATCAGCTCGCACTAAGAACTTCTGCCACTCTGCTAACATCTTTTCTTCTTTATCAAACTCCAGAACTTGCGTAGCGGCAATAGCGCTAGTCTCGTTGAGACAGAAAACATTCCGTACAAAGGACTTCTTGTCACCATATCTGGTTACAACATTGGCAATCTGGATAACGGGATCAATGTCGGCTTCAGGGAAGATACCTCTGCGACCAGCGCACTCGATATCAAAAGACAAAATACGAAGAGGCGCCATTTTAGACCACTCGCCTTCGGGCTTGTGGGCAATTATGTCTCTGTAGTCTACTTGGGCCTCGATCTGGCAGTTTGACTGTTTCTGAGCCACGGGAACCAGGTTGTATTTTCCGGCCGTTGCCTCGACCCAAGACATACCGTGAATCTACTAACGTATTAGTTACTTCTTGTTTTCGAATTTTACAAATTGATATCTTACCTTGTTGTCAACCATGAAACGCAATGTGTACTGGATATTGTCATATGTTCTGATGGGCCCCTCGGGCACCTGCCAGCAAGCTCCTTGGTGAATACGACCACCTTCCAATGCTGACCGGACCTTGGGAATATGTTTCGGGTCTGTCACAGTGATCTTAACGTATGGAGAGTGTTTGTTCCCCTGGAAGCCATAGATGCTCTGCTTCATGTGCAATGTGATGGTATGAATGACGGATTGGTACTGCCCCAGATGCGCTTCCAGATGATTCTTGAAAGGCAAGCAGTCCTTGGGTTGAAATGATACTGGCGCTGCCACGTACAGGTAGTGCTTGAACCCAGTGACATGCAGCAGCACCGAGTTACCATTATCATTCACACCAAATAGCTTGACACTGGCCTCCGGTGCATCCCTTCCCGGTACCGTGAATATGCCATCTTCCGCCTCAATAGCCTGGAAACAAATATTCTCTATTGCTGGATCAAACTTGGGCACCACCGGTCTATCCCACGCCTGGTCTTTCTCTGCATTGTTTTGTTTCAACTCCGAGATGTCCTGGCTCAGCTTCTCCAGATCATCCTCCCAACTAGTTTGTGGCTGTGATGACAATACACGTTTCCGCATTTCAATCTGGCTGTTGGGGGGGTGTCTGAAGGCAACATGGGAGGCAGAGGGGCTCTCAATCTTTACACGCTTGGCGTCGATGGCGGGGACCTTGGAAAGTGGGTCGGCATTAACGGCGTTAGACGCCTCGCTGAGGACTCGTTTATGTGAGAGGATCGACGACATTCTGAAATTCGTGGCTTATTAGATTCGGGATTCTATAATAAAGGAGGGTTTATTCGTCGGGTGATGCCTATGGGTTATGAGAGTCGTGTCTATTGAGCATATCAATATAAATGACAAATATCGATCTATAAGACAATGTTGTAAATGAGCCGAACTATTCAATTGCGGCTCTTGAGACAACCAAGCGTCAAAACAGTAAAATGGCTTAGATTAAAATCAACACAATCTTTAACAATGGTAAACAAACTTTATGATGTACAAAAACACAATGATAATGATTCCATGCCGCCAAAATATTGCGGGTGCCTCGACCCAGGAATCCACAGCAACTACTTAGTCCAGAAAACGCGCCTGTTATAGTTGTCCAGCGCGCGTAAGTAGCGTGAAGCCCCACTTTTAACAATTCCACTTTACACGACCCCTAGTCAAATCGGGCAAGAATTGTCCGGACTAGTTCATGGGTTTGGTAAGCAAGGCAAAGACATTATCACGTTCCTACATCGGCATTGAAGAAGCGAGGTCAATATCGACTTAGGGATGATACACACCTGCCATGTAGAAGGCGCAGAAATAAGGGAGAAAATAATGAGATGCAATATGTCCATGATATATTGTATGGCCCGGAAATCATAAAATAATACAAAATTCAACGAGGTATCGTTCTAGCAAAACTTTGATCCAATAACTGACTCGGTATCCTAACAACCAGTCTCAAATTCCCGACCACCCCCATTAAGCAGAAAATCATGACAAGCAAAAAAAATGCTGTATCTTAACTTTCATAAAAACTATAAATGTTTAACTGTTCTCCGTGATTTGGAGATCACCAGACTCACACCAATCCTTAACAGGCTATCAACAATGTTAGTATATGGTGGTTGGTCGAGGAAGTATTGTAGAGTATAACTTACAATACAACTAAGATACTTGCACCAAGAGCAAGAATTGTGGTACTTGTAGAAGTTATTCAATAACACCACAAAGGCAATGATCATGGCAAGCAAAGAACCCGCACGGATAAGCCACCAGGCCCACCAAAGCGGCTTGCGTCCCTTAAAGAAGCCAGCTGGGTTTGACAGGAAGGACGGCTGCCTATCCGTGACACCAGATGAAACTGTTGTGTAAGGAGTCTCCAACCCCAGTCTACGGCGCAAAGCATTGGGTGAATGCAAAAGTGCAATACCAAGACCAAGTCCCATGATAAAACCACCAATATGGGCAAAGTTGTCCAGACCAGGCAGTAAACCAAGAACAAATGATACAATAATATCCATCATGATAAATGCAAGGTCTTTTGTGGGGTTTCGACGATCTCCCCATGAGTACAGAAGATCCAGTAGCAAGAGCGCAATACAACTAAACAATGCACCAGATGCACCAGTTGATAACAACCCATCACCGGCATAATTGGCACCCAAAACATTACCAAATATACCACCGCTGATGTATACAAAGAAGAACCGAATGGAACCAATGGCACATTCCATCTCTTTAGCCACAGTCAGCTGCATCATGAGGTTGAAGCCGATATGAATGATACCAGCATGCATGAAGACCGGGGTGATGAAGCGCCACCACTGATTGGGTTCGGGAGATTGATCCTTGTTGCCATCATATTTAGGGTTAGGAACACCGCCCATGCCACATAAGTCACTCAGCGTGCAAGATCCGTCATCCGATGAGGTTGTGTTGGGGCAAGCCCATCCAATAGTTCCAACGTGGCCTTGAATTTTGGGAATGTTGTGCATACAGGGCGTGTAGCGACCACCCATATTGATCATGACCCAAGTCGAGGGGCCGATCATAGGGTTGAATGAGGGCTTAATCATAATGGGTGATCCAGTGAGAACACCTGTGGCGGTGGGGTCAGTACATAGGCTTAGTTGTGTTCAAGGTTTTTGGCATCAGCTTACCATTTTTTACTAATTCACCAATAAAGACAGCAATTTGAATAATCGAAAAGGTGTAGACCAAGAAGGGGAAGCGCTTGTTGTTGGCGCCCAACATTCCAAGTTGTCCAAAACTGACCTTCCCCTTTCCATTCTTCTTCTTCTTTGGTTGATCGTAAACGTGGTCCTCAAAAGTTTCTGGGTCGGGAATTTTATTGTTTCCACTGTGACGGTCCTGAAGAGGAATATCGTTGTTTGAGCTAGAGTTGCTGTTATAGGAAGTGGCAGCACCTCCGTGGTAGGCGGTATCTTGGTTATAGTAACCCGCATTGGCACCTGCTTGACGTCCGCGAGAGTCTGTATCAGGGTAAACATGGTCGTCAAAGACGGTTTCAAATGGGCTAGGACCTAGGGGTTGCTGACTTGGGCGCGGTGTGCCGTTATTGGATCGTGAAGCCAGAGACGGCGGGTAGGTGGGTGGCGCGGGTGATGGAGTCGAAGAGACGGGAACTCCTTGTCCTTGAGCGTAGTAAGGGGGTGCCGGTGATTCGGTGGGAACAATATATGGTTGCTGGTATGGTTGTTGATATGTTTGTTGGGGAGCAGTATGGTTGGCTGCACCGTCGTAATAATAGTCGTTGGCAGCCATTACGATTGTAATTCTATCCCAAACTAAAGTCTGGTGTAAGGAAGTTTGAGCAAGCTGGTTTAGCGCCTCGGAGGTCGGATGTGATCTGCGGATTGAGGATACTGGGGCGGCGATTGGGCGATGAATCGTTGGGTTGTTGGTAATTTGGCTATGAGTAGATGGGGAAGAACCTTAGGAAAAAAAATTGATTGTATGATCGCGCGGTCTTTTGAGAAGATCGTTGAGACCAAGATCAAGAGAGACAACGCTGATGTCCAGGATCTCGCTGCCAAGTGAAATCAGTAGGTGTGGGTTTTTTTTTCTCAATGCGGTAGCTTCTTGTGCTGACAATGGATAAATGGGCCGATGTTCCGCAGTCGCTCGATCAAAGTCGCCTTTGTTTGTTTATACAGTTGATTTTGATCAGTAGTTTATTTTCTTTTTTGAGTATGATGTTGAAGGAAACAAATCAATCGAAAAGAAAGAATTGGAGGGAAATACGAAATGTAAGAGAAGAGCACACATCCTCCCAAATATGATGGTTGTTGGTCTTCACGCTGCATACAAAACAGGCAACGACGTCAGAAGGCTGGCGGAGTCTCCCAACAGTAGTGAAAAACACAAACGGGCAAGAGCTGTCGTAGTTTTTCTTCCTGACAGGGTGGCAGTGGCACCAGCAGGAATGCCTTGTGAATCTTCCTTGCAGAGTCACAGAAGGCATGGTCGATAACTCCTGGTGAATACAGAAGCCAGTCAAAGGAAGGTTCGGCGCTACCTGTTCCCTTGAAGATCCCTGTTCATAAATTGACTTGGGGGCCTCGTAGCAGGCTATTTTAAACAATTGAAACCATTGCCATTGCGGCTGCGCAAAGTGCAGGGACAAAAGCAGTCGATGACGACTCAAGGAAGGCTCAGTCTAACATATTGAGAGGAAAGGTGGGGAATGTGATGAATGTCTGGCAAGCAACTCCAAAGATAAGGTCGGCCAGATGGTTAAGACTATCGATCAATATCTGGTTATCTGTGTGGTGGAAGTTTAATCACAAAAAGCTTCTACGGATACGAGAACACTGAGATGGAGCGCCGCAGGCCAAGCCGTTCTTCAAACGTGCGAGCTATTGTGATTTTACAGTTACAGGGGTTGAAAATGGAAGAAAAGCAGAATGTCGACGTCACAGATGTTCAGGGCCTTGTGAAATACATGTGCCAGGCCGGGCAGATAAAGTATGTGTCTGTGCTTTGTGATGGACTCTCTGAAGGCTTCATTTGACTTATGTGGAATAGAGATTGAAATCATTGAGAAACGGAGTTGAATAATCTGTAGTGCACAAAATAATAATACGAATAATAGCGTTTAGGATCATCAGAGTCATGGTCTAATTCTTGGACCCGCGAACCGAGATCTCTCTGAATTAAAATTTCATAAGAGCGAGATAAGACTCTCCGAGTCAATCACCGTTGGTCAGGAACTTCCAGTCCAGACCACCCGGATATAAAATGACCACCAGATGAAAACCGGGCGGACAGCTAAATGGCTTGCGCACCAGCTGGGAACCATGATCGGTACCGTACGAGGCCAACAACTAAGTCCATCTAAATAAATCTCACATGACGAAACAAATGGGCAGAATTCTAAGTTCGCTCCCTATGGGATTTGTGACTATGCACAAAAGTTAGCAATTGAGTGCCGTGCAACTGTAACTCCATCACCGTAGCTTTCGGTTCATACAATACAGGATACAAGCCTCTTTTTCGGTGAATTACGACAACAAAAACATGGGAAAACATTGTATGTTGCCGAATGTAGTGGCTGAGTTGACGTTGAATGTTTACAGTCAGCAATATCTGAGGTTGCACACCACGTCGTTTATCGATCAGTTCTTTATAGCCTGTCATATTCGAAGGATGTTCTGGCAAGATACTTATGATCTTGGTGCACTTTAGCGCAATATAGCGGCATCATTCTCCTGGACTAAGAACTACTGTTATCATCACATACACTAGAAACCTTCCATTCCACAGCTAAGAAAATAGTCAATTTAACCGAAACAATTAAAAATTTCACTTCAAGAATGGAAGCGCATATGTTCCGGTGATTTTGATTCCATTATGCTCCGGGCAGATTATCTGTCTGCAACGCATCTACCCCGCTGATCCGTATCATTTTGCTTCTGCTCCGACCAACATCGTTGATCTCCCCCACTACAACTCTCATCGATGTTGGATAAGCGCCTCAGCAGACAGCACCCATAAATCCACGCAGTCATCTACCCAGATCCCCTCTACCGCCCAAACATGCCTCTCACTTCACCTTGTATAAATGAAGCTCTGTCTATCTCAATAATTGCTAATCCTATAACACTTCGGTGTACATGGTTTCTTTTATTGACAAGCCAGCAAACAATTGTCACCGATAGGTACCATGCCACATTACTCAGTGACTTGCCATCTAACCTTGTCTGATGACTCCATGTCCACGTAACCATCGCGACCACAACGACCTGACGCCTTGGTGAAGGAATCAAAAATCGATTATCCTTTGTGTCTTTCGCTCATGTAGCACTAGTGCACTCAACTTCTTCCTTTCTATCTTAATGCATAGTTTTTGTGTGTCGCGCTAGGCGATGTGCAGCTGATTGAGTTATGCTGTAGAGAGCCAAGATCAATATTCCTTTTTTTACTAAATGCTAAGATGAGATTATGAATGTTGATTCGTTGCTCAGTCTTGCGGTTACGGCTAAATTCATTTGCACTGTTACCGACTGTTTGGCGGGGTAACTGTATAATCGACGTCAACGGCGTCCAGATCATGAGTAGGACATGTCTAAATTTTGTCTATGTTTAGGGTTACACATATGCATTCATGGGTTTATTAATCAAGTATAACCCTAACCAGTCTGTTCCTCCATCATCACAAAGATAAAGAATGGCTGCATCTAAATACCATTACAAACTTACGTTGATCTATGTCATGTAAGAATCCACCATATTCCATTCATGCCATGATACGTTTATCCCACTCACTCCAACTTAATTATTTGGTCTCCAATCCCCAACTTCCAATCTCCGCTCTCCTGTGATCTTGACATGATCTCCCAGTCTTTTCCCTGAAAAACTCTCCAAAGAGTACTTGGCTTATCCTTGACCTGACCCGACAACTAGCAGCTCAACACTCGGGAGCAGCATTAATCTTAGGTTCTTAAATAAATACCTCCAGATGAACCCGCAGCCTCAAACACCAGTTCCCATGTTCGCTGGAACTTTTGCAAGGCGTAGCTTTTCCGCGTGCGTGGGAATCGATCAGTAGTGGACGGATATCGAGATTCAAACCGCAGGCCACAGAATATTAGTACCACAGTATCTTAACGGTTAGTAGCAAGAAAACGTGCACCATTTACAATGTAAAGTATCCAAGTATTTATACGCTTCGATTACCCTATTTTAAGTACGTATCATCCCGATCACGTCAAGTCCAAGTCATATGACTTCATTATGTCTATCGTTAAGCGTCTCTTTGCCGTCACCGCCTTGGCCTCCGTTGCCGATGCCGGGTACCTGCCCCCTCTCAAATTCAACGTCAACGGCACCTTCTAAATCTCCGTCTTTGAAGACCTTCATTTTAACGAGAGCACATAACTCTAAAATATGTGGTCCAGATTGTTGCGCCTCTGGTTGAAGCAAATCTGTCTTGGGGATCTACCTACGGTAATCACGACAGCCAATATAACCTCTCCAGTGCCGGTATATTTGTCCGTGAAAAACTCTATGATCTTTCTCGTACCAAATGGTCCGTCAACTCTACCAAGTCTAGTGTTTCCAACTACATGCTTCCCGTCTACTCGCACTCCTGTAGCACTCCAGACTGCACACCGGCTTTACTTCTATGGGTTTTCGATAGCTGCGGCGGTTACTTGTACCAGAAACTTGACTCTAGCGGTGCCAAGATTCCCCAAGAATTCTGGATTGATCGGAGTGTTGCTGACTAGTCTGCGGACAAGCGGGGCACCCTAATTTTTCAGTGGAACAAGACGATTCCGTCGTTAATGTTCGTGCATATTCCTACCAACGCTTCTCTTGTAGCTCAGCAGACGGCACCGGGGATCTTAGCGACTAAGCAGCCGGGTATCTATGATGATCAATCACCGAGATAACAGGCACAGAAGTGGTGTCCGGATAAGATCTATGGAGGCTGTTCGTATGGTGGTCAGGGTGTACCTTTTATGAAGGAGTTGGCGAAAACCAAGGGATTGATTACTGTAGTGTCTGGTCATGATCACGGCGAGACTTGGGTAAGGACAATAATCTCACAATAATTGGACATGGTAAAATTACTGACTGCATGTAGTGTTACAAATGGAATTCGACCCTTGATAGTATGGCCTTTTCTGGCAATGGAATTCATCTTTGTTTTGGCCAACACACTGGTTATGATGGTTATGAAAACTGGATCCGTGGTGTTTGCCAACTCTTAATCACCGAAGAGGACACAAAAATTACTAATAATATCTCCATCGACACTTGGATTCTTCTTGAGAATGACAATGTTATTGGTGCTGTGTATTTGAATGATACCTACGACACTGATATATACACCAAGACTCCCAACCAGACAACTGAATTTTAGAAGAACAAGTAAATAATCTATGAATAATTTATAATCTAGGATCACAATGTTGCTGCTATATTGCCTAAGCCTTGAACTCTCCCTTCGCCACACGCCCACACAAATTCTTGAGGGCATTGCCAGCAAACTCAAAGTCCTCCAAGTCTAGATACACCTGGGCACTGATTCTAGTCCAAACTCTACCTGCGTGCGTGAAAATAGGGAGAAAAGTCTTGTATTCCTCCATCAACTTGTTGATGATCCAAGTAATGGCCTTATCATTGTCTTCGCTTTCAAGGACAACAGTGCTTTCAGGAGCCTCTTGCTTCTTCCCAACCCACAAAGGAAGTGCAACATTGACCATGGCACAGTCAGTCAGAGTCCCAGCCTTATTCTCTAGAACAAATGTACCCAGGATCTCGGCGGCCTTGGCACCACCGGTCTGGGCAAGAGTTCTCTGATAGTCCATGATTTTCTTTTCGCCACCAAGGGCTTGGTGACGATAGTCAATGCTGTGTTTCACACAAAGGAATGGTGAAGTGTCAATGGTACCAACATAGGAGAAATTGGCAATGAAGTGAGATTGATTACTCTTAGGCAGTGGGTTGTACCTCTCGCCAGACTTAGAAATATACCCGTGTGAGGTAGGCATAGTGGAGACCATGAGATGTTGGTTCCGATGAGCAACGTGAAGGATACAGCAACCGCGGGGCACGTGTAGCCACTTGTGACAGTTGCTAATGAAGAAGTCGGGGTCCAGAGCTCTGAGGTCAATTTTGACCATGCCAATACCTTGGGCACCGTCGACAAAGGACATGATTCCCTCCTTCTTGCAAGCGGCAGCCATAGCCTCAAAGGGGAAGCGGACACCAGGAAGAGAAGTGACGACATCAAATACACAAAGCTTGGGACGTTTACCGGCGGCCCGGGAGGCAGCAACGGCGGCATGGAAGCTGGCGATGATGTCGGCATCCTCGGTAGGATAAGTAATTTGAATGGCCCGTGAAGAAACGCGGCCATAACTAGTGTCAACAACATAGTCAATAGTTTTGCCACATGCACCGTAGATGGTCTCAAAATTTAGAATTTCATCCTTGCAGTCCTCGTTCCATTCCAGGTTGCGGAGGACAATGTTGAAACCTGTGGTGGCATTACTGCAGAAAACTATAGTCTCAACGTCGGCATTGAGGACACCGGAGACAGCTTCACGAGAGGCTGTGAGGTGGGAATGTATCTTATACCGGATAAAAGGATCCGGTTGACTCTCGGCGAGATCCTGGAACTCTCGGAGCTTATCTCTGATAACTCGTGGAAAAGTACCAAAAGAACCTGGTTAAAATTAGCACCCATTTTCTTTTTTGTTTGGAAACTGGGCATCTAGAAAGAAGTAAGAGCATACCGTGATTTAAGTTACGGTATTCAGGATCTTGGCAGAATGTGGGCTTCAAGTGGGACCCAAAGGCCTTCACAGGTTCGTAGGTATTGGTCATTATATTTCAGCTGTATGAGATGTAAGTTGGCAAGAATTCTTGCAACTTCTAAAGCGGGGAGATATGCTGTTTAATAGCTCAACAGAAGCGAATAATCCGCCAATAAAATTGGGTAGCAATTTGGGGCAGTAATATTTTGCGATCTCAGATATTCCATCAACGTATCTTGAGTCACGGTGCTATGGTGTCATGGTATCGGATCTCTTCCTGAGCTGAACATGGGTGAATTCCTAGGAGATGCCGCCTATTAAAGGTAAGAATCAGCTCTGCGCCATCGGAACCATATCCTATTACCTAATGATGACAAAAGATGGGAAGTCTTGTTGATGTTTCATTATAGGGTGGTTAGGACTTCTCGCTCTTTCGTAAAGTTGATGTATGTAGATACATGACATCAGTTATGAGATGCAGGGTTACTATGATATGTGGTTCAAGGATAGATGGACGGGCCTGAATCTTCAATTGATATGATTGTTGGAGTTCCAATGACAACACAGCAGTATCGAGATAAGTATTCTAGCTTCCGGAATTGCTACGAAAATTCTGGTGTAATTCATCGAAGAGGGTCATGGTTACGCTGCCCCGCTACTAAGGTTGTGATTACTGATAATGTAAATAATTATCGGGGTTCTTTTTTTCCCCGATAGTTGCAATAACATACGTTTGATGGTAGTAGGGCAAGTACTTGCTTTGACAGAACATAAACAAACAGAAAGAACAACAATCAAATGCTAGCTTACAAATCAATTTCCTACGTCCCTAATCATCATAACAAACGTAGTCTTTCAACTCAATGTTCTCCCTTATCACAAACTCGTCAAACCAACGCCATCCGTCGTAATGGTCAATTTACCTTTAACGCCCAAGGCTCAGGGTTCTATCCCTACACCTGAGGATATTCCTCCAGAGGAGGCTCTTCCTGTAGTCATCCCTACCAGCGCCAATGCCATTGTGCCACCGCCCCGCCTCCATGGCCGAAGCCAGACGCGCTATGATAGACCTCAACCGGCCCCGGATTGATCATGCACACTGAGTGAGCCTCCCGTTACTTCCAAATCATTCACCTTCGCATTCCCCTGCCTTGTTTTCTGCTCCGTCAGAAACCGAATCCCGTTTCGATCAGTCAAGCCCTACCTAGAAAACCAGAGCCAATTTAGATAAAAAGTATTCACCCGAGGAAAGCAGGAAACCCGCCTTTCAAAGCCAAAGCCTCTGGATCGAGTTATTATCTAAATTACAGACCTGGGGGTCATCGTATTTCCAAGGAACGCTTCATTTATTTGGGGAAAGTCGAAATATCGCCGCAAGGTCTCCAAGCCTAGATCGTTCGGATTGAAGTACAGGTTGAAGCCCTCGAAGCGAATGTACGCACCAAGAATCGTCAAATTAATAGATACAAGAGCCATATTTCCGAACTCGTGGCCATCCGAAAGACTCTGCAAAACCAAAGAGCCTACAAGGAGCGTCTTGAAAACTCTCCCCCTCAATCCAAGAACCTAAAATTTCACAAAGACCCCAGTCGTCTCAAGACATTCTTTAGTCGGGCTTTTGATAATAAGATAGCTTTCAGTAAGGGAATCAAACATGAACAATCTGCGCCTAAGCTGTAAATAAAGCCTGAAGACAACGTGACAACGTCTGAACAGACTGACAAGTCATCTCATATTACGAAATCTGACGCTAAACTTGTTGATATTTTCTTGGATGGATTAGAGACCAAACCCCCAATCGCCTCTGGATGTGATGAAAAATCTCAAGCCATTAATCGACTCTTTGAAATACATGAGAGTTAACATAATACTCTTCAAGATGATCAAAGGGGGCTGGACGAAGGGGAAATCCGTGAAACGGAGGACCTCTGATAGGCTTTACCCACAAGCGGAAAATGTAAGTAAATGTTCAATCGGCTCTTGTTACTAGCATTATTAACCGTACGAATAGGCCAATTGGGAGGCATTCAGCAATGGGGAGGAATTATCTAATCTATCAGTCAACAAGCTCTCAAAATCTAAGCCGACACCTGATCTGAGCATGTCTTTTACCCTTGATTCACCTCAGTCATCGGTTCCGTTATCGCGTGCATTCTCGCCTGCCTTCGACATTGATATTACCCCAAGCCGATCTTCCACACATATTATCCCCGAAAGTGAAACTCCTGTCTCTAAAATTCCCCCAGAACCAGAACCTACTGAAAAGTTGAATCGGTTCCAACGCCGTCGACTAGTGGCCATTGAGAAGAAAAAGATGTCTCAACGCAAATCTCGCGGTATTGCTTTGGATGCACCGACTACGGCAGAGATGGAAGCAGAACTAGAACAATGGATTGCGGTCAACGATGCCAAGGCAGCCAAAGCGGCAGCTGGCGATAGGATGGATAGTTCTGTTGCTTGCAGTGGGAAGAAGGGGTGGATCCGTGTAGAAAAACAACGAGGGGCAGCTTTCTGCAAAGGCAAGAAAGGCAGGAGAAGATAAGTAGCATAAATAAAACACAATGAGTTCCAGGATGAAAATTGAAATGCTGAATGATCAATGTTATATGTTATATTCTAAGACCCGTACAATCTAATGGGACAAGGTCGGACTATTGTATAACATTTAGTGATTGTTGTGATACTGATTCTTATTTGAAACGCCTAGATTTCAATTCACTCATATCAGTGTCGTATATCGTACAAGGAGCTCGCGGCTCGTTTGATCATCGCTAGTTCCCTCCTTCAAGCGCATAGTGACCCTCTATATCCCTAAGTGCCATCAAGCCGGTGACATTCACTCATCCTTCTTCTCGTCGTTCTTCTTGTCACTCCCACCAAAGACCTCAGAGATCTGATCCATGATGATACCAGAGATACCCTTGCCCTCTTCTAGCGCTTTTCTGTCCTCCTCAATTCTCTTCTGTTTCCAATCCTCGCTCTCACCACCCAACCACAGTCTCTTAAGGATTCCCCGTCCCACCTTCTCCTTCTCCTCCTCGGCCTTTCTCTGCTCTGGCGTCATTTTCCTCAACTTTTCCTCCTTCAATATTCTCTTAATCTCCTGCGACCTCTCCGAAAGTGCATCCTGCCCCGTCATCATGGAATCCAGCTTTTCGGCACGCGCGCCGAATCTCTGGGACATGGATTTGCCAGTGTAGTCGTAGGCAAGCTGGCTGGTGGAGAAAGAGAAGGCGGCGGTGAGAATGATGGAGCGGAAGTCGAAACGACGGGGGGGGAGGATGAGAGCAAGGGCAGAACTGGAAGCAAGGACAACGCATGAGGCATGGAGCCAGGCGGGGGTGTCGGTTTTGATAGTGAAGAGACCGGTGAGCTTCTCCGGAGTGGGCGTGGAGGTAGGCATTGTGGTAGCCGCAAAGTATTACTTTTTGCGAAAAAAAGAGATGGGTTCGAAAGATTTTAAGTGAGCGTCGTAAGAGGAGACTGTATAATAGCTGGTATATGAAATCAAGTGAATCCCCAGTAAGCAATGAATTCTCACTCTCAATAACATCTGGGATGTAACGTCGTACAATGCTATCCTAACTTTTCACATTTGCCTAAGGGTTGGTGCTTAGTAATCCGGTAATTATTACAGTGTGTATATTGTATATACACACTTACCTGTCACCAGTCTTTTCAATGAAATAGCACAGTGTATAATCACATGCCACAACGGTACAAATTATCAAGCCTCTATTGATTAATGACATCTTTAGCTACAGCACCTCCCCGTAAATCTATCACTTGATGTTGCAGCAATGCTGGCAGACGATCAAGGCCTAATCGGTGTTTAGGTATACATACATTGAATTCTGGGGCTTGTCAAGCTCTACTGATATCTCAAAATATCACCTTGCTTGATTCTGCATGCTGCAAACCACATTGATTGCATTGCATAGCCAGTTCCAGAGCCCGTGTCCAGATACCCAACCCACAACATACAGTTGCTAGAGAAGAGTCCCCCGCCAAAAGAAAATCCAGTATAAGGCGGCAGGGACCTAGCAGCTGTCCAGACAGAGACTAATGACTTTCTTGGTGTAGCAGTGAAGTTGAGCCAGCCCCCTCTACATTGATCCCACTTGACCTCACGACAGAGCCTTAGCGAGTTCACCCCATACCAGGATTGAGAGGAGATCACGCTCTTGAGGTTTTTCTCTCGTCCTTGATATTTTTGATTTCACCACTTTGGCCGCATACCTGCATGCATTTGATACCAACTCATCTTCACAATCCTATTCAGCACAAGCTATAAAGCTTAAATATCAATCTCCCACGCAAGCTACACCTCGATCTCCTGCCTGTCGATCGATACTCAACCCTATCTGTACCACATCGACCACTTACCCACCATCAAAATGAGCGGCCGGCTGCTCGCCCGGGGCCACCTCTCTCAACTCGGCCGGGCCTCCACCACCTCGCACTTGTCTCTCCATCCCTCCACTCCTACTACTTCCGCCGCCCTAGCCACCGTCCAGGCGACTAGCTTCCCGTCAATTGCGCAGCATGCTCGCATGTACATGAAGTTGCCCACAGCGGGGTTACTCCGAGCGGATGCTGCAGTACGGGCGACGCGGAAGCGCCTTTGGTTGCCAGGGAATGCCTTTCACAATGCAGTAATTGTGCGCAATGCTTCATTTACAAGATTGTTGCCAAAGTTGGTAGTCAAGTTCGTTAGAGTGCCGGCCATGTTTGGTGGTTTGGCCATCGGCGCTTTTGCATGGGTGCAATATCAGGCGAATCGTAAGTTTTGTTCATGCCCAACTAGCGTCAATGTTATGGTGAGGTATCACTAATCATTTGAATTTGTAGAGGCTGGTGCTTATGCGATAGAAGTTTTCAACAAGACTGTTGACAATATCTCTGACGTCACTTCCACAATTTTTGTCGGTGCCAAAGGCGTTGCTGAGCAGACCGCTGCTGGGTGGAATAACACTAAGGAGAATATGCCGGAATGGATCACCAACCTTTTGAATCTCCATGAAGAGATTGGTACTGGCAGTGATGGTAACGATGGTGGCGAAGGCCCCAAACAGAGTCGTGTTCCCACCTCTGCCGCTGCTGCCGGTGGTGCGGCTACCTATGTCTATGGTTCTGAGGAAGAGCGTAAGCCCGAGGAAACTGCCCGGGATGACCAAATGATGGTACTGACCAAAAAGATGATTGAGATTCGCAATATCCTGAAGAAGGTTGGCCAGAGCAGCACTCTGACTCTGCCTTCTATCGTCGTCATTGGTTCTCAGTCTTCAGGCAAGAGTTCTGTCCTCGAGGCCATCGTGGGCCATGAATTTTTACCCAAGGGTTCTAACATGGTGACCCGTCGTCCTATTGAACTGACACTGGTCAACACACCTGACTCTAACGAAGAGTATGGTGAATTTCCTGATCTTGGTTTACGCAAGATTACTGACTTCAGTATGATTCAACGCACATTGACTGAACTCAACCTCGCTGTCCCCGAGAGCGAGTGTGTCACTGATGATCCGATCCTTCTCACTATCCACTCTCCTAACGTCCCCGACCTGTCGCTTATTGATCTTCCTGGTTACATCCAAGTCGTTGGGCGTAGCCAGCCTTTGGAGTTGAAGCAGAAGATTTCTGAGCTTTGCGACAAGTACATTCAACCCCCCAATGTCATACTTGCCATCTCCGCAGCCGATGTCGATCTGGCCAACTCTACCGCTCTAAGAGCCTCCCGTCGTGTTGACCCCCGCGGTGAACGCACAATTGGTGTTGTGACCAAGATGGATCTGGTCGATCCTTCTCGCGGCAAGAGCATCCTCAGTGACCCTCAATACCCTCTTCGTCTGGGTTATGTTGGTGTTGTCTCTAAGGCCCCCAGTTCCGTTGGTGGGCTTTTTGTCCGTGGTTCATCCAACCTGATGAACTCCATCATCAAGAACGAGAACAGCTTCTTCAGTTCTAGTCCGCAGGCTTTTGGTCCAGAATCTGGTGTCAACGTTGGGACCACTAACCTGCGTAAAAAGCTCATGACTGTCCTTGAACAGACCATGTCTTCCAGTCTCCAGGGCACCAGTGATGCTATCCGTCAGGAGCTTGAAGAGGCTACTTATGAATTTAAGGTTCAGTACAACGACCGTCCTCTCTCCGCTGAGTCTTACCTCGCCGAGAGCTTGGATTCCTTCAAGGTTGCCTTCAAGCACTTCACCGAGGAGTTTGGCCGTCCTCAGATGCATCAGATTCTCAAGAACGAGCTTGATCAGAAAGTCCTTGATCTCTTGGCTGCTCGCTACTGGAATAAGCCCATCCTTGACCTAAGCCCTACTCCTCCGGTTGTTGACAACATTGCAGACCTCCCCAAGGCAGACCCCGATTCTCTGTACTGGCACCGTCAGTTGGATGCGTCGACTTCAGCGCTTACCAAGCTCGGTGTCGGTCGTCTTGCAACTACGGTTGTTGCCCACTCCATCCAGAGTAGTATTGACAGCCTGATCAACAACTCCACTTTTGTCAACCACCCCTTCGCGCGCCAGACCATTAATGAGGCTGCCTCGACTATCCTGAATGAGAGGTTCTACAGTACCTCGGATCAGGTTGAGAATTGCATCAAGCCTTATAAGTTTGAGATTGACATTGAGGCCCGCGAGTGGAACCAGGGTCGTGAGAATGCCGCTGTTCTACTGAAGAAGGAGTTGTCTGATTGTGAATTAGCTTTGAAGGGTATGGAGAACCAGGTTGGCGGTCGCCGAAAGCTTAAGGAGGTCATGAACTTTGTCGACAAGGCCCGGAAGGGTGATGTTGTCGTTGATGGTGATGGGCATAGTGGTGCTGGTGGTTTCAGTGCCGCTCTTCTTGCCAAGGGTAAGTTAATTTTGTTGCGTTGATTTTACGTGAAACCCTATTACTAACACACACATGACAGGTCGTGAGGCGATTTTCCTCCGTGACCGTGCCGACATCATCAAGATGCGTCTGATGGCTGTCAAGTCCAAGCAGTGCGCCGACCTTACCAACAAGTACTACTGTCCTGAGATCTTCCTGAACGCCGCCGCCACCAAGCTTGCCTCGACGGCTGTGCTCTTCCTCAACGTTGAACTTCTTTCTGAGTTTTACTACAACTTCCCGCGTGAACTCGATCTCCGCCTTGGTCGCCATCTGACCGATGATCAAGTTGAGAAGTTTGCCAAGGAGGACCCCAAAATCAAGAAGCACCTTGATGTTATCCGTCGTAAGGAGATGCTTGAGTTGGTTCTCGAGAAGATGGAAGGCCTCAAGCAGCTGGATGGGGGCCGTGTAGATACCACAGGGCCTAGCCGCGGCGGTAGAGGGAACGGAAAGAAGGGAGAGGAGAGGGGCCGGTGGGGTTTATTTTAAGAGGGGTAATTGACATGTTTGAATGACTGGTTACTTTTGGGTATATTTGGGCATGTTTTGTTTGTTTTTTTAGTTTAGCTTTGTTTCTCTGTTGATTATTGTTATTACTTACGGTCACATTGTCACGATCCCCACTCTGTTGCACCGAAATTTTGAATTGTTGTAGATTTTACTAAGGTGGCTCATATAAGATTATCACCGCCCGGAGTATCTAGTGTTATATACGAATCTATATACAATCATGAGATGTTGAACATTAGGGTTAGAGAATGAATGAAGTTGGATGAGTTGAAAGTGTTATTGTTGGATATACACAAGTTGGTGAAGAAAAGTCATGATTGTTTACCTCTGTAAGAGACAAAAACAAAATGTACATATACTGGGGAGATTCCCTTTGTCACAATAGAGGATTATTCGTCACGTTCAGCTGGACTTTTGGTCTTGAAGGGTTATTATTTTGTTAAGATCAAGCATATATCTCGGGTCACCCCATCACGCATCCCTCTTTATTCCTTTTTTATTTTATTTTCCTCGACTCCTTGCCGTCAATGTCTCACCGAACCAAAAACCAGTTCATGCAATTCAATTATTGTCGTTATTGTTGTTTGTTTGACCCAGTTGTTGATGTTTCTGATGTTCCTGGTCGGGGGGTCCTTGGTTAGTATCCGCCACAAAGACAGCACCCTGCGGCTGCAAGCGCGGCTTGCTTGGACGGAGGTAGTCCTATAATAGGAAAGAGATCTGCCATAAGGGTTGTGGGTGATTTCCGAGGTTTAGAGGGGTGCAGAGCAAACATAGTAGTTTCTTTGGATGCATATATTGTATCTATTGGGTGTATGCAGCGCAATTTCAATAAGAAAAGAGAAAAAAAAACCCCGGGATACAAAGTACATACGTCGACATCCAGGGTTAGGGTTAGTATAGGATTGACGAGGTGGGGGCCGGAAGAAGTGGCGAGGTGATGTGGTGAAGGACTTTGGGAAAATATAGTGAGATGCTGACAGATGGCTTGTCAGTTGGTGTCATGCAATTTGGACATTAGGGATGTCAATATACATGTTCGTGACTGAATTAGCAAAATTCTGCCAATGGCCTTCTATATACTTTGTCACTTCACTATCCCCATCACCAATCTCATGCCGCCGATCTCTTGTAATCCTGGCCTCAAAAATTTGTCATCTCACCAATTATCATACCCCCGACTTGTCTCTTTCCTCGTCACCCATGGCCATCGAATCTTGTTATCATTCAACTCCTCGGTATCCTCAGTGTTTCATATATAGAGAAAAGCTTCTTATCTAACAATTTCATCACATTGCCATCACTATAGCACATTCGAATAGCATGGTAGACATTATGATACAACCTTGTAGTGAATTAGTGGCCGATCACTTGTCCAATTGTTTGGACACATGCGGTCAATATAGGACGTCGTTTTTTAAACCCTTCGATGACTAAGCATATGCTCTTCAACAACTGTGTACTAACCTCGACGACTAGCATCTCAAATGGAGCATTCACAGGCTATATATTTAAAGGAATCTTCTGACTTCGAATCACCGTATTGTTCTCGATAACAGCCACAGCAAGCCGCAGATTAAGCGGTAGGTTCCGGGACTAGAATAACCATCCTGAAGGCCCCCTTGACAATTGGGGGATCCTGCTATATTGTTGATGCTGAGGGTCAGTATGTCGGACGGGGGAGAGTGGCGGGTGTCCGGAGGAGTGAAAATGAGATATTCAGATACAGGACTGGTGGCACTGACGGACGAGAGAGCTAAGAGTATTAGATTTGATGAGGTTGAGAGGAAGAAAATGGCGGTTTCCTCAGCGTGGGTTAGGGGTTAACGTCAAATTCATTGCGTTGCATTCACTTGACTATCTGAAATCAGACTTGCTTGTGAAGATGAAATGGGTTCGGGCTTATTATCATCAGTCCATTACCAGCCACTCAAACGACCCGCGGATTCGGTAAAGCTGCACTTCACTGTATTGCTTACACTCAGCGCCATCCATAATCACGTAATTACCACCAATGTTCATTACATATATTACTCTTAATCAACGCCCGCTCTAAACTCGTCTCAGATTATATGCATCATATCAATTCACCATCTGCTATATTCGTTCTGAACCAACATTGTCAAGTATAAATGAACCACACAACCATAGATCTCCCTATCACCTGTCAAAACCACCTGAAGCTAGGACATCCCTGACTTTTGTGATTGCAAATACATCCTAGTCCGGCCCTTTGACATCGTCAAACCACCCATGATCCCGGGTCTGTTGGATGATAATCTGATGCCCAGGATAGTGGCTGTCCCTTTGTGGTGTTTAAATGTATTTAGCATATGTTCAGTTTAGTCAAGTCATATGCCATTGATGACGTTGATTGAGGCTTGAAAGCAGACATTCAGATGAGAGTTCTTAGGCGCTAGAGATGAGCGGTGTTGCTGATAGGAGTAGCAGGATTGAGTGATCTCCATGGGATTATCCGAAAGTCTTGTGACCTAATTCTACAGAAGAGATGCCGAGAATCATTGATACCGTGAGGGCATCGTGAAATTACTTGTGGAGAGGAGGATTCCAGGATATTGTTTTTGTCACTTGAGTGGTGTATGTCAAAACCGGATCATAAAGAATCGTCCTTTCCCGGACATCATCCTGCAAACTTATTGTATTCGGAGACGGAAATTTCCATCATGAACAATGCCGATCAGTGTTTTAGCGTATATATCTCTCTCTAATAAAGACGGCCAGCTGACTAAATTCGTTAATCTTAAATCTACAAAGTCCTATATGTGATTCCCGAGACCCACAGACTATCACCTCGGCATCTCTATATCATTGTTTAATCCATTTGATAACAAATAAATTGAATGGAGATGTTATACAATTAAACAAGATCCAAATCACAAAAAGACTAGAGTGCCAAGAAACCCGTTTCCAGATGTACTTTTGAGTCCCATCTTGTCGTTTGAATGTACTAGTACCGTTGTTCGTAGTAATTGGCCCTATCTATGGTCACTTGACAAAAAAACATAGATCCCTTTTGTTACATTTGTTCTGTCCATCATCTCTAGGATCTTGCCCAGGCACCCAATTGTGCCATCTTTGATACAGATTATCCAGATAACCTACTACTATATTGACCTATCAAATTCACTGTTCAAATGTTTTTTATTTTATTTTATTTTATTTTGTATACTCAATTATCAAGCGTGTATGTAGTACATGAGACGGCCCTGTTGTATAATACTGATGCAGATTGGAGCAGAAACAGAGGCGGAGGGGCTTGTTCGGGTCATGTTTTTCTTGTATAAGCCTATGTTGATCGAGATTGGTAATTGCCATTTACAGACTCGTTATGTCATCATAAGCTCGGTTCTTACTGTTTCTGGTGACAATCAATTTAATTTTTTTCAAGTGCATTACGTTGACAAGAGATCGCTTAGTATGTGTGTATGTAGAACCCCAAGGCTGATCCTGTTACATCAACAACCGTCAACCTATCATTTCAAACAATCACCAGCCACATTGAAAAGTTCAATTCAGTTCTGTGACCATCGTCTATATACACTGATTAAGTTGCTGATGACAGAAAAACAAATGAACATTGGCGAGTGACTCGCTCTTCCAATATCCGCCGTTTTTCAGCTCAATCTCCCCTGGAACCAGGGCCCCTATGTCGTATCTCGATCGACCCGGCCTGTCTTTTCCACTGGTCGGGAGGGCTTTTATTGTCTTGGTCCATTATTACATCCGGTTAGCATAAATTACAATGCTGAAAATCTAAGCAAAGGGTGCCTAATTCACTGACTCCTTGCATTGGAGCTGTTATGCCGTTTGAGCAGAGAGTTTCTGTTGTTTGACGCTAGATACCTTGTGAAAGTGGACCAGCGGCTAATGCTAACTATCATCGTTGGCTGTACTCCTGCTCATTGACTAAACGTCATATCAATGCTAACGATCTAATATTGCTGGTTCCTTCGCCACATTCACTGTCCAACAAGTGGAAAGACCGGTCCGTCTTCTGCTTTGGTGTCAATTCTAAAGACAAGCAGTCTGACATCGCCGCTTTCTTGTGTTATAGTCTGCAAAGCGACCCCTAGTTCGACGACAAGCCTCTATTCCTTGTCTCACTCCCTTTCGATCGTCTATACTTATTTGCTTCTGCGGTTGTCTTCCATACACCAAGAGCTTACACACAACCTCGTACGGCGTTGTGTGCAACCCAGACTCCGTCTTCACGCATACACCCCCAGGGCCCTTTAAACGAGGGTTTAATTTCTGGGGCGCTATTTTCTTTTAACCTGCACCTGGTTTATGTACTGCATCATCTATGGGCAGATCTTCCTTGTCCCTGCTCTTTTCATTGCCGGCTAGTCAAAAACGACTAGCATGTGAGTGGTTTGAAGCAGATTGAACATTGACAAGGTCTGACCGTTTCCCGTTTTGCTACAGACAAAGTGTGGATCTCTTCCCAATAACTGACGACGACGCAAATTTTTGGTCACAATCAAAGCATACACCCACACTCTAGACAGCGCCCAAATCCTCGGGCGAGCTCCCTCCACCCCCGTTTGACCCCCTCGATTACGAAGGTACGGGGATTTGTATATCTACATCGTCTTTCCGCCCTCCCCCCAAGTATTTCCCACACTTTGTTGTTGTTTCTGCTTCGTGTTGATCAGGCGTTTTGTTATACTTCCAGTCCACAGCCAAGATATTCAAATTACCGGATATATCATTCCGTTCGTCTGCCCCGTCTCAAGCTTCGCCACCACCATAGAGACCGTCACCAAACCTGATAACCAGTTTCAATCTCGGGATATCTCACGATCTTCTCGGACTGTCATTTTTACTCCAATTTTCTTGTTGGTAATTGCAGATATACCAATCATATATCTGTATGGTCATTTTCGGTCTTTTGTGCTATTCGCATTTTGATACCGGACCGAGTTGGCTGACTAACTAGTCAATCCCCTCTGCATTTCGACTCCACTTGATACTGATTCTTTTTTTTCATCTACAAGACGTGTGTGCTATATCTTTGCCCCATACGTTCTTGGTAAAGTGACAACTCAGCGCTCTTTGCGCACGGAAGTTGCCTACATCCAACGTAGCATTCATTGATGACAAGTCGAGTGTCTGACACTGTCTGCTTATCGCTGGAATACTCTGCGAGGATTTCAAAGATCTGGAAATTGCTTGAAATTTTTTTTTTGTCTACGACGTCATACCACATACTCTTGCACAACCGAGACCTGTTCACATAATCGTAATTAGTCTCTTTCACAATGTCTCTCTATCTCTCACCAGCGTCCCTTCAGCGCATTCACATTTGGCGCAATGAAGTTCACAAATCCTGCCCTTCCGTCCTCACCGGCCAAACAATCACTATCCCCGCCCCCGTCTTATCCTCCGCCAGTTCATTCGTTTCTACCTCGGGACCGCTCTCGCCATCTGCCTCTACCACCTTCCTCAACTCCATCACGAATGCCTTGCAACCGGCGCCTCCTCCGGATATGCACTCATTTGTCGATCAACCTCGCCGGAACTCCCGGTGGCGCCGTTGGCTCAAGCTCCCCCCAAAGCCCCAGCACACCAACATGTACACTGATGCCGCCCCCGCTATCCCCATCCCTACAAATGCTCCTATGGACCAGTTCCCCGACCCTGAACCATCCTCTGCCGATGACGACGACAATGAACACGTGATCCCTTCGATCGCTGCACCATCTGCCACTTGCTCCCAGCTCGAGGATGACCACTTGGACGACACCATCCTAAACGGCACCTCCGACTTCGTGCATAAGAAAGGCCCTATCGATACCGATGATACTGAAGAGAGCTACTCCGACTCGTCAAACGGCAACGGCAAGAATATCAGGGGATCCCTCATGATCGAGGAGAGACAAGCGCGGTTACGGAGTGCCCAGCAGTTACTCATCAAGGAGCAACAACTTGTTCTTGAACGAGAACAGGCGAGACAGGCAGCACAAGATGGGGTGTTGGTGGTGGCTTCATAAACGGATGAAGATGGGTGGAAGTTCGTATGTTGTCTTGTCATATTTCGGGGTCCCGATGTATCTTTTATTTGGGTTGCTTTTTTATATCCCTCCGTTTTCCGGTCAAGCATGGCGTTAAGGAGGGACCGGTCTTGCCTTTTTTTTATTCTCTTGTTTCCTTTGGATTATACCACCACATTCGTTTCTTTTCCTTTTATTGTCATCTTTCTCATTTTTTAATGTCTCACGACAACCTTTCCTTTGTCATTTGACACATTTCTTCTCTTCGTATGGGTATTCGGCAACTCGTTTTCTTTGCAATCAATCGTCATTATCGTGGGTTGTCAAAAGAAGCGGCAGGCCACGTTGTGTGTGACATAGATTAGTCGGTTCAATCTTATCTAAAGCGAGGTTCTCTGCGAAGGTGCGAATGCGATATTTCGGGTATCCTATCTTCACAATATATTCCTTTTTAATGTTAAACTATACATAGTTATGTGGGAACGGACAATTATGGGATGGTACTGGCAGTATGTATAGTATTTGGATCCACGTTAGTTTTTCAAAGTATTAATGATATAATCAGCGTTAAAATTTCTCAAAAATCATCTTTCCTCACTGTATCGATACGTTTCACGTGACAATACCATAGTAAATACTTTTTTTGTATCAGATCTCCTCTCATTCATCCGCCCAACCCGGTGCTTAGCATTTAAAACCATTCTTCACAAGAAAATAGATGATTTGACAAATTTGAATTTGATGCGGGTAGTTAAGTCGTGAGAGCAACCAGTCTGCACCATACCATTACCAAAAAAAAAGAATCAAGGAAAGGAGACAGATTGCAAGACGGGGGAATATGTGGTGGTGAAAGCACGTAGTTTCTGCAACGACGGGGAAAACAAGAACGCGAACGCTTTCTTTAGCTCTTTAGCTTGTGATCGCGGAGAGATGAATGCGTATGACATAAAATTGTGTGACCAATGGAGAAGAAATGACAGGTAGAAAGGAGACAAGACATTAACCAACAATTGCTTAGGAGGCAGCGACAGGGGCAGTTTCCTCCTTGGGCTCCTCCTTAGGCTCCTCAGCCTCAGCAGCAGCCGCCTCAGGAGCCTTCTCAGTAGCCTCAGCCTCACCGTTGTCCGAAGAAGTCCAGAGGGTGAGGTTGTCACGGAGCAGCTGCATGATAAGGGTGCTATCGCGGTAGGACTCCTCGGACAAAGAGTCAAGCTCGGCAATGGCATCGTCGAAAGCCTGCTTGGCGAGGTGGCAAGCACGATCGGGGGAGTTAAGAATCTCGTAGTAGAAGACGGAGAAGTTCAGAGCGAGACCAAGACGGATGGGGTGGGTAGGGGTGAGCTCAGTCTGGGCGACATCGGTAGCGCTCTGTGATGGGTATTAGTATCATACTGAAGGTTGGCAACATATAGAAAACTATGCATACCTTGTAAGCCTCGTGAGCAGCGGTGGCAGCAGTCTTGCGCTTGTCACCAGAGGCGAACTCAGCGAGGTAGCGGTGGTAGTCGCCCTTCCTATAGGCAGAAACCAGATTAGCAACTGTTCAACATTACAATACGTAATGTTAATAATTAACAGAAAATGCTTAGCATAGCTTTACAAGCTGCTATGCAAGATATCCCAGAGGCAGAACATCCCAGAGGCAGGACATCCCAAACTTGCATACGCAATCGGTAGGACGTTATGCATTCACCTATATTATTGGAGGCAAAGCGACTTACATCTTGTGGTAGAAGACCTTGGACTCGCCAGTAGCGGCGTTGGGAATGAGGTGCTGGTCAAGGACATCGAGGACATCCTGGCAGACCTGCTCTAGCTCAAGCTCAATCTTGGAGCGGTAATCCCGAATGACAGCAACGTGCTTCTCAGAACCCTTGGACTCCTCCTTCTGCTCGATGGAGGAAATGATACGCCAAGAGGCACGGCGGGTACCGACAACGTTCTTGTAAGCGACAGAGAGCAAGTTACGCTCATCAACAGTCAGCTCACCACCGAGCTTGGCAACTTCCTTCATGTAGGTGACCATCTCATCGTAACGCTCGGCCTGCTCGCACAGACGGGCGAGGAAGGTCTTGCTGTGTAGTCGTTAGTAACCCTAACCCAAGATTTTTAATGGTCTAACCATGATCGCTGCTCCGCCTCATAGAAATAAGTGGGTTCGAAGATGCGCCTGAAACGAGTTGATTGCCAAGGTGGACTGATTTGGGTATAAAGAAAAAAACAAAGTAATGAGAAAAGAGAGATAAAAAAGTTGAGCGAGATTGTTAGATGCAAGTATGGACCGGATTAGTGGGTGCTAGAGGCAGGGAAAATGCAGGCCGGGTTTTCTCGTGTTGCAGATCGAGGGTATTGAAAGGCACAACTCGTTGATGCAAAAACATGAACGATACTCGGTTCTGACGGCAAGCTTCGTGTCCCAAAGACTATGAGGCGGCAAAGGTAGAATGATAACGATCATGATTTTAGTATATTGTCGACGAACCTTTCGCGCTATATTAACAGTGTATGTTAGCATGCGATGTGACGTAGACAATGACTATATGCACAAATAGGGAAAGGAAGTGACGAGATGAGGGGTAGCTTAGTAGCTAGCAGGCGCGATGAGCAAGCGCTGGCATAATATGTTCTATTGAACATTGTCAAACTCCAAGCAACAAGCGAATATGTAGATGCCTTTTTTTCTCTCCTGGGATATCGCAGAGCACCTGATTCGGGTCGCATGAAGTTCGAATCGGTGTATTGTAAGATGAGGTGCCGACCGACAGCATATAGCAACATTAACACACGTGGTCGCAAGCCATAACGTATGTGCATGTCAAGAGAACGCCAAAAGCTAGCTCGTTATGACATCTCAATGTTGAGCAGCTATAATAACAATTCCGGTGCGAAAATAGCCAAACTGAAAACATTCGGATCGTGGGGCTATTGTAGCTACTCGCAAGGCTGGACATTCATTTCCGGACTCGGTGTTTGAATAGAAGGGGGGGAAAGGGCAATAGGCGGGGTTTCGGAAGGGGAAGAGAATGCAGCTTTTCTGTTAGCATGCAACATACCTCAGTAGCCATTGTGAATATGTGATGTTGTGAGTTGGTAAGTTTTCTCTTGTAATGAGTTGGGAGATCTTGAAAAAGAGGAAAAAGTAGAAGGCGGGCTTCGAGAAGAGGAGAAAGCTTGGTTGGGTATTTAGGATTGGGAAGTTGTGTTGGGTGGAGAGAGGGAAAGGGGAGGAAAAAAAGGAAGGAAAAGAAAGGGAAAAAGAGGGAAAAAGAGCAGCAGAGACAGCGAAGGCAAAGGAATGGTGAGGAACGGTCAGAGGGGGAAGGGACCTGCTCAATTCGTCGCGGGGAAAGAGAGAGTGCCCAGTGAAAAAAGGGGCGACGAGGAAAGAGCAGCAAGGTCAGACAAGGCAGAGCCCCTCGCTTTTGACATTTGGCAGAGGTGGAGGCGGGGGCGGAGGGTGTATTATACTGGGTCCAACACAAGCACAACAGACGGAACAGCAAAATGTTGGCTGGCAATTGCTATGTCGTAAAAAGAGTATGCGTATATCAACTATACATTTACGAAATATATATATTGACGAATCTACGAGTGCATTGGGATAGGCTTGGCCCAGGTGAGCTGCATTAGGAGTCCTGCATGTTGGTTTCTGTAGCTTCCATTCAGGATGACGGAAAACCACTAACATGTTGACGATGGGCCGCATTACAAGTCGCTATACAGAATTTTCGCGCCAAAAGCTCGAGATAAGAGTATCATGTACCCCACGCTCACGTCAAGTTGTAACATGCATTCATGTATTCGCGCAATCCAGAGTGATTATTGATATGGTGGTCTCCGCATCATCACACCTCCTCATTTATCTCCCTATATCTGGCTCCCATGATTCCTGCACCCAGATTACCATTTGACTCGCTAGCCTTTCTTACCCCTCTATTTATACTATTTATTTCCAGGAAAATAAAGGTCATAGCAGCCTACCCTGCCGATTTGTCATTGCATTCGCGAGCTACATCCTATTGGATATTCCAAGCATAGCATTTCGTGTTTCATGACATCTTAAAATGTAGATAGTTCTTAATGGCCGGGTCATCTCACTATGATAGGTTGCGTTTCGTTGTTTGAAATGTGTCTAGCCTGTGAACAAGCTTTGGCATGGATCCTGAGGAGCGGGGTTCTGATGCAAGATGGAATTACAACCCACCATCAGATTTGATCACAAGACGGACATTGATTTTAGTTTCCATCGCTATGTCCAGACTAAAGTGATGTATATGAGGGATATGAAGTTCTATAAGATGAATTGAACTAACTATTTCTCATCCATACCTTGAGCCCATACCCTCATTGATAAGAGCATGTCCAAATAAAGCAATCACACGGTGGCGATCATTGCCGTGCTGCTCCAGCAAGTAAGCGACTAATAAAAGTCAATAAAAGTCGTCTTGGAGGTGATATTATAATGCTAACCACAAATTCTGTCGGATTTCTTAATGGGCAATGTGTTATACATACTGAATATAGATAGTTATCTGGGGACAGGAATTCATGATGTTCCCTTTTTCAAATATAAATTCTAAACCATCAAAATCGCTTCACACTTATGTATTCACACCAAACTTGTGTTCTATCTTTGGCCTGCAAGTGGGGTTACATATAGAAACAACAGGCAATCCATAGAACAATCTTGTTGAAACAGTCATGACAGCCCAGTACAGTGTAGTGCTACATTCATTCTAACCCATAGCCCTGGATTCGAGAATTGGAATAAAAAGATAACCAGCAGTTTATTGTCTCATACATCACGCATGTTAGTGACCCAATTTAGGTTATGAGCACATGAGCTAGGGTGGTTAGAGTTGGCCATGCTAGCCTTTTGTGGCCTATCAACACTGAAACTAAATACTGGCTCAACTATCGTGATTTCGAGGTTTCCACCATGGACATGCGATACGCCATTTTGATATATGATGCACTCTCTAGTTCTACTGGAAGTAGTTGGGTTCCAAATACCAAAGTTTAGGCACATACTGATTATCTGAATATATACATCCTCTTCTTAACCATCTGGTTTCGTGCCATTATCAAAACGTTCGTTACAACCAGCAAATGATCAAGGCCAATACATTTGTGGGGATAGATTGATCAATGCCTACTCACTTTATATATTAAATAGTCTGATTATCATTTCTACATAATCGCAGTGACCACTTACATCGGCATGTGGCCATTTCTATAGTTAGCAAGTGGTCAATACTCTTCTTCGAATGATAATAAACTCCAATAGCCTATCTTTTTGTATAATGCATAGTGTCATATAGCAAAGAATGGGATTGCCTATAATTGGTTCAAGAATTAATAAAAGATAACATCACAAAATTCACTTGGTGTGACGATAGGGATCTGATTCATGTTTATATGATTTGATTTCTGGCCAAGTCAACCATGATTAGAATGGCTATATTCTCAAAGATACATTGAAGACTAAAGTTTTCCATCTAATTCTCAGTGCTATTCAGGGTCTATCCTTTACTACTGCCCATGTACTGCTGTCCTTCAATACAACAACCACAAAAGTTCTGCTTCATACCAGAAAAAAGTCTGATAGCCATCAAATGACATGCTAAGCAATTGCTGGATTAACCTCTGTGGTGAATATTCATGGGAATATGAATCTTCAATCAACAAATTCATAACTATGTACAATAAATTTGTGCATATACTGAAGCACTAAAGCATAATAGTTGTTAATTGCCTGACTTGAATAATTCTGATATTGGCTTTCACCAGCCATTTTTGTCCGTTCTTTTCCTTTCTTTCTTTTCTTTTAATTGTTGATGACATCCACCACAATTGACATTATGGATCCAGAATATCATGCCATTATCCAAGCACGTCCGCTTATGTCATTGTCTTTAATCCTCCATGACTTTGCTATGAAATGTCGTAATGAAACCTTAGACGTTGCCTTTGTATCCTTTAAGAGCTTGACTAATGAAGGTGAGTGGAGCAATTCAGTAGCAGATCTATCTTCGTGTGTTTTAACATCCACTGTAGCTTAAAAAGATCATTGCTAATTCACATTGATTATACTACAGAGGCAACCTACCATATAACACTTGCCCTCGTCCAAATCCTCGTCGTCACTATTATTTTGTATCCAGAAGCTGCAAGACACCTATGAACAAAGCTGACCCTACATTATGTCAATACTTCAGTGTATCCTTGAAGGCAGGTCAGACCTTGACATCTGGAACAGTGTCCATGATGCTATCGAACGAGCAGACAAATGCTATGCCTCTCGTGGACAATATACAATATCGAACCCTACAGCTCAAGATACTGCCATATTCACCAAGCCCACCACAAGAACCAGTGTGGTTTAAAAAGAGATTCATAGAAACATCGATGTCATCTGGTATGATATTGATCTCTGTGGAGTATTCTTCCACATCATTGACAAGAAAGCAGTGGACGAGATCTTTGGCACACTGAAATCCCAGAAGATCTATTAACAAAAACGCTAGAACTGACCTATTAAAGACATCAAAAGAAAATGTTGCGGCGTGGCTAGACGGCATAGCTCGTCACATCATCGATGCTTTTCAATTGCTACACCTAGATTCCGAATCTGCGATTCAAAGGAAATTTACCAACAGTCCTCTGAAGTCACGCCCAGGAAATGGCAATCCCTACAAAATAAATTGCATTTTTCTGATACTAACGGTACTGATGATTGGCATGATGTGTGTTAATACTTGTTGGGATCAAAAGCAACATTGCAGATGATATCAACGAGATACGCCTTCAATTAGCCCAGTATAATCTTGAAACCTTTTTAATCTAGCATCGTCGTTTTATTCTTGATCTTGTTATCTGTGGAGACAGGATGCGTCTTTGGTCCTTTGACCGAACTGGAATGTTAGGTTCAATTGCCATCAATGTCAATGCAAATGCCGAAGAGCTAGTCTTTATAATTCTTAGGATCCTAACAATGGACTGCAAGCTTCTTGGACTCAACATCAGTATGAAGATTGATCATGGTGTCGGTGATACTACAAAGTACGGTAACACAGACGCTGGTATTGATGATGATCAGGATGAGGACGTCGAGGATGAGGATATGGGTTATAGTACAAATGACGTGGACGATAGTACATACGAGGATACAGACAATGGTACCGATGAAGGTACTGATAAAAGTACGCCTATCTATCATCTCGGGCCCATCATCAACAGAAACTGGCGTCGCATCGTCTTGGGAAATATCACCACTCAGACAAAAAAATTATCAACCCGAGGCACAACGTGCTGAGAAGCTCGTTTTGAAAAAGAGACAGTATACTTTAGTCGTTAAGGATTATTGGCCAGTCACAGATCCACGCCATGATGAGATTAAGTTTTTGGAAATGGCCAAAGAGAATCAAGTGACCAACATGCTTGAGTTTCTCCATGATTATACTCTTCAGGTCAACAACATGGATGATCCCACAAAGTCCAATATCCATCGCAATCTTGTTGTCACTAAAGAAAGCTGCTCTTTTCTACCAAGACGGCTTCTATTCTGATGGGTCTTCTCCCGGAGATTCCGACAAGTAATGATTCAGACCACCCCAGGAGTCAAGCAATACAGAGTTCAAGCCAAGGTCAAACGTCTTCCGGACTAATGAGGTCCACTCAAACCTAGCTTTTTGTTTAATCACATTTTCTGTTGGATCGGATCCACAAACGTGTCATCATGCGTGGCATCGGTGTCCCCATTGAACATGAAGAATCTTCGCCGGTCCTTCTTGAAGCCTCGGCATAGTGCATTTGTACACACCACTCACTCAAAAAGGTAATCATCCTTCATTGTGATGTATCTGTTGTAAATGTTCTTGCTAACAAAGATCGCAGTAATCCCTCCAGACTGGGATTGTTGATTGATCGAGACCATGCCGTCAATATTAATGATCCATCACCGCCTGATGGGGTTCACAAAGCTGGCACCATCATATACATGTCAATCAATGTTTTGGCTGGTATCCACAGTATTCACGGCTTCATGAATGATCTTGAATCATTCTTTTGGATACTTTTCTGGGTCTGTATCGACTATACCCATTCTAATGAGGACAGCCGAAGCCTACTGGACAAACTGACTAACAACCATGATCTTGATGGTCTTTGCACCAAGAGACTATTTTTCATAAATATTGAAAACAACTTCGCGACCAGAATTAACAAGTGTTTCACCCCACGCTACCAACTACTAAAGGCATATATTTTGTAACTTTATCGCCAAGTCTTCCCGCAAAGAACCGCCTGGCGGACAGAAGATAAGGGGCTCTCTACGAGCGGATGTAGGACATCCTTAGAAAACACAGGGGCATATTGGCAGAAAAAGCCTAAAAGCCAATAATTCATGACAGCTCTGCTAGCATAATGAATAATATCAAACACTAACATTGAGCAATTAAGAATGATGTGTGAATAAATTCAAGCCGTATTCTCATAACCTCGTGACCTAGTTCCCACTCATAGCTCACTCATAGCTCATGAGTAACATCACCGGTAACATCTTCCAGCTCGTATCCCAATTTTCCCTTGGTCCAGTCCTTGGGATCACCGCCCGGAACACAAAGCCCCAGTCTCCAGAAGTAGTCTCTGTGAGCAAAGAACAACTTCCAGAGCCTTGGGATACCCATACCAATTGCCTTCAACTTCTCCCGATTAGTCTGAACCCACCCGGTTGCATCACGGAAGATGCCAAGAGATCCCCCATTCGTCCGCTCTAGCTTTCTGAGTGTGAACAGAACACTCTTTACTTTTTCATCGCCCGCACTACACTCTGGGTCTCGCGCACCGGTGCATATTATCACGTCGCTGACATCGGGGTATAATTCCGGCTTCGCAATGAAGATTTCCCCAGAATGAGACGCATATCCCCACTCGGCCGGAGGCAGTAAGGGTACTGGGTCATCCGCATGTGTGACTCTGCGAAGTCTAGCATTGGTGGCCGAATCCGTTTCATTCAGACTGAATACTCGGTTGACAAAGTCTGCAATGCCCGCATTGCCGATTCGCGGTTCACCAAAAGTAGTTACCACTATGTTATCCCATCCAAGACCAACTTTTAATTCGATAGCGGCGAGTGTCGCTACGGCACCACCTAGACTGTGACCGACGAGGTGGATAGGATAGTCGGGGTATTGCTCGCGGATGGCACGAAGATTAGGCAAGACCACCTCCCGGGCATTCTCCCACGACATGTAAAACCCAGTGTGCACTGTACAGTTATGACAATGATATTCGTCTACTTCACTATCGGGGCCGTCGTCCGGGACAGGGTACGGAGTGTAAGCCTGTGGTACCGTTGTCAAATCCACCACAGTATTGGTCACACTATATGTCCCTCGAAATGCCACAGCAATTCCCTTGTGAAAACCGTGATCAACCGCGATGTACCCACAACTATCACTCATCATAATCCCCGTATTCCATGTTTGTACCAGTTCCAATGACGGAAAATCATGGCAGCGGCTAGCGCACGCGAATGGTTTACTGATTCCTGTGGTTCCGACGCAATAGCTGATGTCAACGAGTCGGGACATGCGTTCTAATGAGGAGAATAACTGCGGTGTTATGAATTGTGTAGTGGTTTGAGGTGATATGGAGTGGGCGAGTGGGTTGTCAAGTTGGTGGACGGCGGCATATGCAGGGTCGGCGATACCCGCAAGTAGGCCCACAAGGACTGCATTAGGTTTCATTTAAATGATTAAAAGTATTAATATGGATAGAAAAACAGGAATGTATACGTAGGAAAATCGTTAAGATGTGAGAAAAATAGAGAGGTAATGCGCAATAGTTATAAGGAACCAAGAAGTGTTGGAGACTGCCAGCGGTTTGGAACTAAATGACGTTTTTGTGTCCGTCGAAATGCTTCACATTGGTCGCATGTCAATCATCAACCCCCAATTTGGTGGCATTTTGATGAACTGTTGGGACCCACAGTGAACAAAAAGCGCTACAGCTGCCGAAGATGCAGGGCTCTCATTGGCTGCAGTGTGGTGGTGTCAAGATACCTTTGGACTGATAGTTCCCAGATCTCAAGCCTTTGACATTATCAAATGTCACCCGACTTTCGAGTGCGGTTCTTTAATATCACATCATGACAAAAATAGGACATGTTCATTCTTTGCACACTATGAAGATTGGTTTGATTACAATGAAAATACATTAGTATGTAAGTTTATTCCCATGAACCATCGTGTTTCGTATGTCATTAAAGTTATAATACAAGAACCACACCAGAGATATACAAAGAGAGTGGCAAGTGCAAATGTAGGTATCGTAAGAAAGAAAAAGAAGGTCAATAATCGTGAGCACATGACGTCAGTGCGGTTCAGGCTCCGATCTGGATGGGGACCAAGCTGCGGAAGCTACCAGAGAATTTGGAAGAAGAGCAAATCTGCGAATTGCGTCTCAAGACAGTGGGATTAGCATTACCAGTGCAAGACAAACTAGGCTGTACGCTTCCACTAGCTTCATATGTAGCCTCACTGCAACTTTGGTTAGCACATGAATCTCAAATTTGCTGATTGATAGTCCCAGGTAACAACGCACTTGTTTTGAATGCAGGTGCCCTGGACCATGGTAAGCTTGCCGCCAGAGCTCATGAGGAATTGTGTGAGGGGATCATCACAAGACCAGCGGTCACTCTTACCCTCGATGATGACGGGTACGGATGAAGAGTTGTACGAGCAGGTTATGGCGGCGCCGGTGTTGTTTGTGGCGGAAAAGGCCTGGTACTGGAAGGTGTACTCGCTAAGAGTGATGCCGTTGTCCAATGAGATGGCAGTGAAGTCTGAGATGGTGAAAGAGGTGGGAAGGGTATTGCTGGTGCAGCCAGTCTGTCTGGGGATGGCAAGAGCCAGGACTGAGGGGATAAGACAGAAGATCTTTGTGGCCAGCATTTTGTTTTATGTTGATAAGTGTTGGAAAGTGTATTGGAGAGACGAGTCGCGAGTGTATGTAATGGAGTACAAGTATACAGAAGAATGTAAGCAATAACGAAATAAACAGGGACTAAGTTGAGTAAAAGATATAATGTCTAAAATATATGGAGGTTAGGTATCAACAAGAGATCAACCAGATGGCGGATATGAGTTTCTTATTTATAAAGAAATCTGCGATACCGACAATCAGTGATGTCAGCGGGTGCTTTAGATTGCCACCTTGCATGCATGTCCTTCATGAATTAACGAGCCCGCACCTGTAATCCCACCAAGATCTCCCTTCAACCCATACGGCTACAGCGTGCCATGACTTCTAATTGGATACTGATACCGAAAGACTCGTCACACATGAACCTTTCGACACACGATGGAGGCACGCAGTACCCGCTTATTTAGGGCTTCTTCATTGGATCGGGGTCGGTGGTTGACGTTTGTTGCGTGCAGGATGGGGCTTGGGGCTATACAAAACCTAACGATCAAAATCCAAAATCTCAAATGGTATCCCTCCAACTACAGAATGTTGACAACAATAATAGAAATAATAGTGCCTGGCGTGAAGCAAACGCTCTGTCAGTAGTATTGGCAACCTTAACTAGAACAAAAACAAAGAGGTTCCTTGTTCAATCGCACCCAAGCAAATAATGCCTCTTCTAAAATCCACTTTCAGGAGAACATAAATAGCGTATATAACCGGTATTTTCAAGCAAAGCTGGTAAACTTATTAAAATGTGCACTAACACAGAAGGTCCAAAATAACAGTGACACGTTCATCCAACAAGCCCCACAATGCACAACGGGATCCCTTCAGGGTGCTTTCAAATGACGTCGCGACTGGTATTCATCACCAACTACGCAAAGCAAAATTCAGACTAAAAAGTCTACTCCTAGCCCCAGGCAAATCCGATTTTCTTTGTCAAAGCAGTAGCTCGTGACATCCCTACGAGACTTCGCCTAAGTTTGTACTGGAATGCATTCCAAAAAGAAATATTTTGAGTTCATGAACTTGTTCATTTGATCGCATCCTAGCTCTCCCTTTAGAGTTTTTCTACAGCTACGGAGTGAGAGACATCGTAGCTAAGCACCAAGGGTTAAGGACAACCAGCGTTGTTACTATATAAAATACCTATACCAACTACTACTAACCCTAACATTCACTGTCGCCTAAATCCTATATACCTTTTGCCCATAACTCTTGATGCTTAGAGCTACGGTGAGCTACGATGTCTAATTTGATGTCTGTCAAGATTTGGCACAGCGGTGGCGGTATGATCATAGCACATGTACACAACAAGTTCGTGGCTCTACAAAAGACTTACAAAAATAGACGAGACAGAGTCAAAGAATAGCATGTGTGGTTGTCCAGTACCAGTCCGTGACTACATTCGTTGATGAAAACAATCAAACATGGAGACACCTCATAGCCCTTCTGGCTTATTTGGGATCAGAATACGTAGAGGCAAACGGTGAAAGTGGTGTACACAACATCATGTCGTACCTGTACTCCGCCAGCCTTTCTGCCAGTCTGTTCTCGAACCAATTATGTTCTTTGCCGTATAACACATTTTACAAGCAGATCATTCGCTTCACGAAAAAGCCACCACAATTCAAGTTTCTATTTTAGATTGGGGCTCGCGGGAAGCTGAGTTCATGCAGTATCGTATTCATATATACAGAATGCCATGTTCCGTCTGATCTGATCGGTAATGTGATTTGAAAATTCAGAGGAATTTCGAGTTTCGCCTGATGGAAAAACTTAATAATCTGTGTATTATCTAGTAAATGTAATAGTAGAATTATTCTAATGACAATGCACTCAGATTTATCAACGTTTGACATTAATATTAGGGTATGGATTAAGAATAATAAAATGGGCGCCACGCTTTTACGCCACCATGAAGACCTACTGATCACGTGAAGAACCCACACTTGTAAATACCCATGTCCAAATTTTGACTGCCCCACACTTTTGAACAGCCCACCTCTGGCTTGGGTAGTTGACTTTTTTTTTTTGCAAAATTTCTATTTGGTTTTAAAAAAAGTCTTGTCTAACCACATCGACATCTTCCCCGGTTCAACGACACATCACCAAAATGTCTAAGGAGACCATCATCCGCAACGGCCTGGCCACTGGCCTAAAGCATGGCCATGTACGTCTCTAGTCTCACCTCTTGGAGGATCTCTGCCGCCCATTACTCGCCTCGGTTTTGTTTCTCAGTGAATATATCTGGATCTCGAGACTCAAGATGACACGCGAGTGGAATATCTCGAATGACATAGAGTTTCTAGCTAAGGATACTTTATTTGAGAGACTGGTCGCTGGCGTGCGAGATAAACAAGGCCGATATATCGACCGACAGACAAACGCCCAAAGCAATCTCTACCACCGATTTGACACCATCCAGGAATACGGCATGGATATACATTGAACATATTTGACTTTGGAAAGTTCCATGAAAACGAATGTTCGGTCCTTACTCGGTAGTGGATTTCAGATTTGCTGGCCCGTCTCGACTGGCTCGGTATATCGGCTGCATCCGTCTCTGCCCTGGGCCCACTCAATGCAGACGATGGACGCTGACTCAATTCTTTCTCATTATTATAGAAGACCACCCCCCGCGTTGTCAAGCCTCGTGTTTCCCGCACCAAAGGACACCTGTCTAAACGCACCGCTTTCGTCCGTGATGTCGTCAAGGAGGTCGCTGGGTAGGTTTATATTGCCCCTTTCAACCAAGTTAATCCCATTTAGGCTAGAGGCAATATTTCCCTCTTGAGGTGTCGTGGTACATGAATATGAAAAAGTCGAACAACAAACTAACATAGCATTCTCTCTAGTCTTGCACCTTACGAGCGCCGCGTTATTGAGCTGCTGCGCAACTCTAAGGATAAGCGTGCCCGTAAGCTTGCCAAGCGCAGACTCGGTACCTTTGGTCGTGCCAAGAAGAAGGTCGACGAGATGCAGCGTGTCATCGCTGAGGCTCGCCGTGTCGCCCACTAAATGTCTTCTCTTTCTCTGGCAACCTAGAGTAGACAAATGGGATTTACAGCACAAAAAAAAGCCAATTTAAAAAAGAAATTATCAAAAAAAGCGATTTTTTGTTATTTGATTTTCCTGTAATGGCATCTGGATATCAATTTTGGTTAAAAAGGCTTTGGGATTCCGGGTCATGATGTCCGATTAATGAAGAAACATTGACGTCATTTTCACACTTGTCCAAGTAGCCATTGTCCCTTTTATGCTTAAGTGGTGTGACGTTTAGTATTGTGAATGTGATTATGCTGGAACACGCTATAATGTAATTCTTTATGTATGGCATGCTATTATCTCTTCCCCATCTTGAACCATGCCGGTACCCTGCCTTTGGACATCTTTGGCTCTGGCGCTGGTGACGGTGTAGTCTCAGGCTTAGGAGCCTCCTGTGCCACCTTCGCCAACGGCACAATAATATCCTTCGCATTCTTTGCCGCCTCAGCATTCAAAAACGCCTTTGACCTCACATCATTGGCCACACTATCGTCCCAAAGCAACGTCACAATAACACCTCCCGTCAACTTATAATCCAAAATCAGCCTCTTTCCATCATCCATGATAGGCTTCCGTTCCGGTAGCAATACCAACTTGAATTTCAGACTAGGATCAGCCATTTGTTTCCGGATGGCCTGGTGAAGCATGGCACCGGTGGACCCTGGTGTCCAAATCCATTGTGCGGAGGTATTATCCGGAAAGCGGACTTTAGTAGTCAGAGACTTTGCCTGGGCAATCTTGGCAGATTTCTTTGCGGTCTCAGCGGCAAGCTCAGCGTTGGAAAGCAGGCGTTTGTTTTGTGCGCGGGAGGTAAGAATGGCCTGGTGGGCTTGTAACTGAGCAATGGTAGGCATGTAGTCTTCCTCGTTAAAAGGGACAGTGGCAGAAATCGGGGTGTTTCCGGTCGGTGCAGAAAAGATGGTAATCGGCTGCAGAGGATCGGATGGTGACTGACTGGGTGTGACTTCTGGAGGAACTGTGGCAGTGGATATGGGTGTTTCGGACAAAGCATCCGCGGGAGTCGAAGTGGGGTCTTTAAGATTTTCTAATTGAGCGGCTTCGAGTGCCTCAGATACAGGATCTATCTTAAGACCTGCGGCTTTTTCGGCGGCTGTTCTATCAGCGACAATTTCCTCTACGGCCACTTGCTTGAACTTTTGGTTGATTTCCTCTATGGCCTGGAACAGAGGGGTTCCGGTCTTCTTAAACGACAGCCGGATAAGAACGTTACCACTGTTGTAACCCAGCTGTGACAAAGTCTTCTGGAAGTCATCAAAGGTCGATAACTCCCGGCCCATGATGTTTAGGACTGGCGTCTCGTAATACAACTGACCGGACCCACTGGTAACATTATCGGTCGCACCCCGAGATGTCAAATTGATATTCCGACCTTGAGACGCCGGTCCTTCTTCCACCTGTCTCATAACCTGCCATAACGAGATGTCGCTGGGAAACTTGCTGATTACACGACCACCAGGAAACTCTCTGGCTTCTGGTTGAGGAAGTTGCACGGCGACAGTGATAGCGGATGGGGTTTTTGATTTGGCGACGAGCTCAAGTTTGGCACCGCCAGGGAGTTTAGCGTGACGGAATTGTGATGACAAGTCGACGAGCTTTTGATTATGTCTACAGATGTGTCAGAACCCGAATCGAAGATTTGGGCCACTAGATATATACTTGAGTTGAAACTTATCACTGTTGATGCCAAACTTTGTGCAAGCTTCTGCGAGTACGTCGGAGAGGTAGGTATTGGGAGTAACCTTGATCTGAGTACGTTTCAGCTCAGAGCTGATAACCCAAACATTCGAAGCCATTTGGATGCGTGATGAGATCTATGGCAAAATAAAATGGAAAGTTGAAGTGAAATAACGGTAAGTCAGCAATGACGATGGAAGCCAGATACAGAAGATTTCATCAACCTTGACTGGTGAATCGGGATGTGGAATGCCCTAGAAAGCAAGTGCCAATTCAGGATCTACGATATAAGCCGGCTGGTGGGAGAGAGCCGTTGCACAGATCTACAATGAATGAGAAGGGTCCACAGATTATATGTGTCAAGATAATGAAAAACATGAGGTTGTCAGTATAAAACTATGACTTTAGCATTTATATATATATATAATCAAAATATTATTATCAATGGCATATACACGTACTCTTTGCACATCACCCAACCCCACTGTGGGATAGATTCATTTAGGTTCAGGAACTAGAACACGCAGACTTTAGCTTAGTAACCCCTGCCCCCATCAGCAATGTAGGCACTAGGCCTACGTGAGTTCTCAGAGCTCATTTGGCAAGCTCCAACCAATAAGATTAACCAATTGGGTCATCCGAGGATTACCCGATCAGTTTACGCAGAAGCCGTCTGCCTTGTTTGGTGCTAGAAAGGGTTAGCGGCTTAGCTACAAGCTACGCAGCATGCTAGCAGCCTTTCTGGAAGCCGCCGACGCCTGTGAATGCAAGCTTGCAGGAAGCCTTGATAATTAGCATAGAGCTTGTGATAGTTAAATAGTGACAAACATTGAAAAACGACGATAAATCTTGCTTCGAACCCAACCAACCCCTTATCTGGCTCGGTACCTTCTGATTTCTGTTCCTCCTGAAATTTAATACCCCGTGGGTATATACTTGCACCGAGCTTTGAAAGACAACCATTATGGTACGGCGATTCCAAGGTGGATAGCTGTGACAACATCACTCACGATGTCAGCATAATTACAGACCACCGCACTCTCAAGTCGCATATATGCAAATCAATGCTAACCTGGTCTCTCTTCTCTAGTCGTCGCCATTCTCGATCAGTACGTTCCCCACCGCGCCGCGCCACTCCGTTTTGAATAACCCACCCCACCATTCCCAGACCCATCCTAGCTAACCACACTCTCTAGACGGCGGTGCCTGCGTCGCCATGGTCGGTAAAGACTGCGTCGCCATTGCCTGCGATCTCCGCCTGGGTCTCCAAGCCCTCACCGTCTCCAACAACTTCCCCAAAATCTTCCAATACGGCGACGTGTTCCTCGGCCTCACAGGCCTCGCCACTGACGTCAACACCGTCAGCGATCTCTTTCGCTACAAGACCAACATGTACCGGCTACGCGAGGAGCGCAACATTGCCCCGCGGACCTTTGCTAACCTGGTGTCTTCATCGTTGTACGAGCGGCGTTTCGGCCCGTACTTTGTCAGCCCGGTAGTTGCGGGGTTGGATCCCAAGACTGGGGAGCCGTTTATCTGCGGTTTCGATAGCATTGGGTGCATTGATTTTGCAAAGGATTTTATCGTGTCTGGTACGGCGACTGAGCAGTTGTTTGGCATGTGCGAGAACCTGTGGGAGCCTGATCTGGTGAGTAAAGACGATGACATGCAGCAGGCTATTTTTCTACCCTCTAGATGAGTGAATGCTAATGAACATGGTGATTAATTGATAGGCCCCCGAGGATCTGTTCGAGACGGTGTCGCAAGCCCTTCTTAACGCCGTTGACCGAGATGCGCTGGCCGGTTGGGGTGCTCACGTCTACATCATCGAGAAGGACAAAGTCACCAAGAGATTACTCAAGGGTAGACAAGACTAAGTCGAAACACGCAGTTAGGAGCCGGGGTAGATCAGAGGACATCAATTATGAAAATGAGAAGGAAATCGAGGGAGTTGTACAGCGGGATAGGAAGTCAGTTCAGCTATTTTGTTTTGCAGGTGTTGGTCTATTTCATGACTTCTCTTCAAATATTCGACTAGCACAATAATGTAGGTCTGCGCATGCAGTTCTATGGGAGATAGAAAGTTACGCAGGACACATCATCAACCGAATAAATGATAATTCACGACCATATACTATATATTTGAGGAATTCAAGATCTAGATAACAGTTTTATTGTTGAAGTACTTAAATGATATGAGTCTTTCTTTCTGTACTAATACACTGATATAACCTCAAGATAAACATATCCCGCTTATTCTTCAACTACACACGTGGGCTCGTCGTAGTATGACGGCCATGATTCAAAACAAGGCACATGCGACTCCGAATCTGTATCCCGCCAGACAACTGGCCGGTCAAGAAATCTTTAGTTCTTCTTCTTGTCATCCGACACAGTTGAAACAGCAGCCTGCATGAAGAACTTGCGCTCAATCAACTTCAACACCTCGTCGATAAACAGGACTGGCGCGCTGATAATGAGCACAGCCTGCCACTCGTTCCAATCGAGGGGCAGAATGCCGAACAGGGTCTGGAGGAATGGAGTATACAGAAGAGCAAAATGCAGGGCCATAGAGAGAACGATAGCATAAACGAGAATCATGTTCTTCCAAAGGGGAAGAGTCAGGAGGGACTCGCTAGAAGAAAGGGCGTTCATGGCGTTGAACATTTCGATAGTCACGAGGATAGAAAGGGAGATAGTAGAGGCTGACTTGGCCATGTCATTGCTGAACATGGAGCAACCGATCTCGGGAAAATCAACAGAGCAGTGGTGGAAGTGGCGGAGATGGCTGAAAGAGATCTGAGGACCCTCCGAGTTGTACATAAACCACCAGGCGTAACCGGCGACAGTGGCAACACCAACGTAGGTACCAATAACCAGATAGCGGAAGAAAAGCCAGCCGCCAATAAGAGCCTCGTCACGCTTGCGGGGGGCACGTCTCATAATGTCGTGATCAGCGGGGTTGAATGACAGAGCGGTAGCGGGAAGGCCGTCGGTGATCAGATTGACCCAAAGGAGCTGGACGGGGATCAAAGCTTCGGGCATACCCAGGATAGCAGTTAGGAATATGGAGACGACCTCACCGATGTTGGAAGAAATCAGGTAGCGGATGAACTGTTGAGTGTTGTTGTAGATAGAACGGCCCTCTTCAATAGCGCTCTCGATGGTGGCAAAATTGTCATCAGCCAGAACCATGTCGGCAGCAAGCTTAGCAACATCAGTACCAGAACCCATGGCAACACCGATGTCGGCCTTCTTCAGAGCCGGAGCATCATTGACACCGTCGCCAGTCATGGCAACGACTTCACCCAGGCCCTGGAGAATATCAACCAGCTTGGATTTGTGGCCAGGCTCAACACGAGAGAAGAGAGAAGCACGCTTAGCGGCCTCAACCTGTTCAGATTCAGTAAGATTATCGAATTCGCGACCGGTGTAGCTCTTTCCAGTAATATCCTCATTGGTACCAAAGACGCCGATCTGGCGGCAGATGGATTCAGCAGTATTGCGGTTATCACCGGTGATGACAATGACACGGATACCGGCTTCCTTGCACTGGCGAATGGAGTTGGTAACCTCAGGACGAGGAGGATCCATCATACCAACGAGACCAATGAAGGTCAAGTTTTGTTCAATCTTAGCGTAATCGGCAGTAGAGGCAGCGGTATCCAAAAGAGGATGCCCAGAAACATCGTCAACACTGGCAAGTGCAATGACACGGAGGCCTTGGTTACCATATTCAGTGACAGTAGCAGCGATAAAGGCGTTCAATTGGGCATTGAGAGTGACCTTGGTACCAGAAGAGCCCAGAACAGCGTGAGTGCAGCGCTCAAGAACAGACTCAGGTGCACCTTTCACGAGAAGCTTCTTTTGAGAACCAGACTTGACAACAACGGACATGCTCTTGCGGTCACGAGAGAACTCGAAAGTGGCCAGGCGAGGGTAGTGGCCTTCGTAGATAGCACTGGCAAAGTTGGTGCTCTCAAGAGGGGTAGCAGATTCGGGGGCGACGGGACCAAGCTTCTCAGCCAAGACACGGAGAGCTCCCTCGGTAGGCTCCCCGATGGTAGTAAAGGTAGAGTTGGTCTCATTGTAGTCAAGGCGGGCATCGTTGCAAAGAGCGGCAACCTCAGCGATCTGGCGAACAGTAACAGAGGTCTTGGTGACGTCATGGATAACTTGGCCATTACTGAAGACCTCACCGTAAGGAGAGAAGGTAGAGCCCTTGATGTCGAGCTCCTCCAGAGAAGAGCCGGTCTCAGACAGGAAGGCAACCTTGTTAACGCTCATCTGGTTAGTGGTGAGAGTACCGGTCTTGTCGGAGCAAATGACACTGCAGCTGCCCAGAGTTTCAACAGAAGGAAGAGAGCGGACAACAGCATTCTTAGCGGCCATCTTGCGGGTTCCCAAAGCCAGGCAAGTCGTGATGACGACAGCCAGACCCTCGGGAATGGCGGCGACACCAAGGGAAACAGCAATTTTAAGGTAGTAGATGGCACCCTTGACAAAACTACCGTGCGAGGGGTCATTGAAGTTGGGGATGTTGATCAGCCAGACGAGAATACAGATGACGGTAATGACCTTGGCAAGGCTGTCGCCAAAGTCGTCGAGCTTCTGTTTCAGAGGAGTGGGCTCGGAAATCTGCGCAGTAATGCTCTCCTGGATATCACCAATAGCAGTCGAGGATCCAGTCTGAATGACAACGGCATGAGCGCGGCCAGTCACAACGGTAGTACCAGAGAATAGCATGTTGACCTGATCCTGAAGTACGGCCTTCTTGTCACTAAGGATAGCCGTCTCGTCCTTACCAACACTCTCGCTTTCGCCAGTCAAGATTGCCTGATCCACGGAGAAGCTGTTGCTATCAATCGAAACAATACGGCAGTCGGCAGGGATACGGTCACCGATGGAAACGATGATGAGGTCGCCAGGGACTAACTCATCGGCCTTGATACGGGAGATCTGGCTATTGCGAAGAACATTGGCTTCGTTGGCGGAGTACTGTTGAAGAGCGACAATGGCCTTTTCGGCACTACTTTCTTGTGACACACCGACGACGGCATTGAGAATGAGAATGGTGAGAATCTAGATGTAAGACATTGATTAGTAATGGGCTTAGAATCATTATTTATTGATGCTGTATAAGCGTACCACGATGGGATCCACGAATGCACTAAAGCCGCCCTCTTCCTCAAAGAGGGCAAGCACAAAGGAGACGGCAGCGGAGCCGAGAAGAATTAGCACGAGCCGATCCTTAAACTGTTCGAGGATGAGCTCCCAGATGGGGGTTGGAGGCTCCTCGGGGATAGCTGTAAGGGGTTGTACAGTCAGTGATGCAATGCGTACAGCATATGGCGGGATACCATGATAGATATGACTGCAGGTTATATCACGCAGTCGACAGGCTGGCGGGTATGGGATAAAGCGTACAGTTGCGACCATGCTTGGCACGAAGTTGAATGACCTGCTGATCGCTGAGGCCCTTATCTGGGCTCACAGAAAATTCAGCGAGCACGTCGGTGATGGGTGATGCGAATGCGCTTTCCATCGTGGACGAATATGTGGCTGACTAGCCAATGGAAATATGCAAGGTTATGATAGTTAAAGTATGGCGATTTAGCAAAATCTCAAGGCAAACGGCAAGAAGAACAGGTATCAGTATGAGGTGTATGAGGTAAGCGCAAAACCGGATCCCGGCACACTAGAAGCAGCTCGATGAATCCTGTTTCTGTAAGCGCTGATTAATTAACTGGGGATGTAGTCTGGGACACGATCAAGGTGTGGTCGCAAGCACAGCTCACGGGGTGAAAAAGATCTACTTTTCTATATAATCAAGCCTGTAATGAAAGAGAAGGTTGAGTTTGATAAAGATATCGTGAGCCCGACTTCGCGATGTATATCACCCTCCAACTTGGAATGTGAACGTGTCGTTAAGCCATCCTGCGCTTGGCCTAGTTTCCATTTTGGGCCTTATCGAGCGGTGAAATGCCAACCTGCCGGTATATTGCATATACCGCTTGCCAGAAGCGGTATTTTCAGACCTCAATGCCATTATAGACGTCAATGGATTCTTGAGCATTCGGCGACTTGAAACTCAGTGCATGTTGGTCAATTTACTGCCTTTTCTGTGGCCATCGAATATACTAGAATTGGCAATGGGGATTTTTGACAGCGCGCCAGAATTACTAGTAACTAAAGAAGCTTGTTTTTAGTGTCAAGTCTTTGTTACACGGAGTCTTCAACATATAATTCCGATTTTCTAACGATTGATTTCGGAAGGCAAATATGTCTGTTGGAATTCCGTGATCTAATTGGTCGGTGTGTCGGGACCTTGGTAGCCTGGCTCCGGTATCAACTAAAGAATCCACAAGTTTACCGACACTAACTACTAACTATCTGGGTAATCATTTCTATCATTTCTCGGTGGGCTTTGTTGTCTTTTGACACCTCCAAATTTCGCAAATTTGACATACAATGCAGCTTCATGTATCACCATCCAGCTTACCGGGACGTCTACTTGCATTCAAGTTCAACTTCCGATACATCTGATCTTCGGAGTAAAACTCATCTTCGTAACTACAAGGGCCGAGACCGTTCGCTACCAATCGCAATACCGGCGGTGTCACGTCAGTTCAATGCTCTTAACATTAACCCTATTGTATATATTTCGCGGAGACCCATTGAAACGAAACATGAGAATAATTCCTCTTTTCTCACAAAGATCTAGCGGTTGGAGGTGTGACAGATGATTGCCATAACCTTTGAACTGACGATTTTGACTGATTGTCCACCAAATCACGGACGGGGCACAGCAGGATGGACAATATGAGTCCTGAAACAGGCCCCACTAACACTATTACAATCCCATAAAAGCCATTTGCCACGCCGTACCGACCCCGAGGCGTCCAAGATTGTTGCATTTGGTTCTCCCCTGGCTCGATCAATGTGATCAATGCAATCAATGTAAAGTGCCATGCAGATCAATCCGATGGATTGCATATCTCTAGAGCCGGCATACTGTTTCTGAGTGTTGTACTGATGGTCCTCAATGATGTTTTTATGACAATATGTCAAAGTGACGGGTTGAGATGGGATAGAATTGAGTTGTGGGTAAAGCGACACAATCAATCAAGACCAGACGATGCTGAAACTTGGTGGAGCTTAATTCGGCGGGTTGCGTAACATTGAGACTAAACATTTGATAGATTTTTGCATGCAAGGTTATAGAACGGAACCACAACGGCAGTGGCATGTTTGATGCAGCTTAGGATAGAGGATGGATGATATGGATAGGACTCCCCCTTTCCGTCGTGAACATGAGATTCCTCAGCGTTTCGAGTATGTCATGAAAACAGGGATTTACAACTTTAAGTTGTGGGGATTTGCGGCGGGGAGCAGTTGTAGGATTCACTATCTTGTAGAAAACACGGGAAGAGATTAGTAGCCCGGAAACCGACACTATAAAATTGCTCTAAATACTTTCTCTACGAAATGCTTAGGGGGATATCAAATACCTCGCCGTTATGGCTCATGATGACGTCTTGTGAGCGGAGTGGAAGGGTTGAGCCCGATGGACATGGCCCCCCTGCACAAATTTAATCAATACCTAACGGCGGATTGTTATATATTGCTATGTAACATGGCCACATTGGAACATAAGAAAAATTGAATCGTGACTGAAGTCCGATGGATTGCACACTGTGTCAAATAATGATACCGTTGTTATATAGGTGAGCTTGGATGTGGTGTCGAAATTCCAAGTGCCATTACATAAATCCGGTTCACACATTGACGGTGATGTCGCGGCAAGAGTTCTTGTCCGCAGGACGGTCAAACAAGCCCCACGAACACCAATCCTCAAACGGTAACAAGCAACCACACTTCCTTACGTACGCTCAGGGCAACATTACCATTACTAGACTCAATCCAAAATGTGCCCCTACATCAACTTTATTTCCTTGGCGATGTTGCCAAAGCGTTGCTGATCCAGTTCCAATTGTCCCCTCCATGTGTCTCTATAAGGCCTACTAGTGAAACATGCACAGAGCGCCAACACATGTCGAGATGAGGGAGATTGCTATATTCATATTTCCTATTCGGAATAAATATATAATACATAATGTCGCGCGTTTGGAATTTGGTGAGCCGGTCGGTTTGGTTGTTGTGGGTGGGTGGACCAAAACTTGATTCGCTTCTTGGCGTGAATATGTATGCACGCTCACATGAAAATCACTTAATCACAGATACATAGACATCTGGAAATTTGGGGAATAGTGGGGTGTAATGTTTCAATTGGTATACGATATGCTTGTGTGACGACAGAGTTATTTTCAGTTTTGCGTTAGTTTCAGCATAACGGATAGGCTTGCCGCCCCGGGAATATCAGGGACGAGATACTCATGAAAAGTCACGGCGGCTGATTTCGGCTGTGTCAATGAGAGACTTTTAGGGTTGATGCGGGAGGGATGGCGGATACGGTGTGGCATTATTTTGGTGTTATTTGCCTATTTTGGGATTTTTATAGGTTTGTCAGCAGCTGTGTGTATGACGGTGATTATTGGTGGAAGGAAAATATAATATATGTATATTTGCTAAAAAAAAAAGGAAAAAAGAGCTGTCAATTCTGGTGTGAGCTGCCGAGACATCCAGATACATATTGAAATATATGCAAGACCCCATGTTTGCTGACCGTGTTATCAACAAGATAACCGATACAATTTTTCTAAATTCAGCTAAACGCACGATGGATGGTGTGATGCGGGAGGAAACGTCATCACCGGACGCATTTGTTTTTTGATTTATCATATCGTGCCATATATTCATATATAGATAATATGCACCAACATGACGCATGAGAATATGAGATATACTGTGCATGCATGTTGAAGGTTGTGCTTTTAAGAAGAACTGGCGTAGAACTTGTGAGGAGATCTACCTAGCAGGTTGATATCGTGCGGAGAGCCTCGGTACGGAGAGGTCCTCATTAGCGCGGGTGTCATAAGTTGGTTGGTGAAGCGGGTACAACAAATATGCGGGTGATGGACAACGAAATGTTGATACCAGGGACTTTCCGTATAAACAACACCCTAAACTCATGATTCTACAACTACTGAGCCTTCTCTCTTGAATTATCTGAAAATTATATCTGCTTGCGTATATCCTAAACATTTCAAGTAAATCCCAGAAATACGACATAGAAGAGACAAAATATTTCTCCCAAAGTCACCACCGATCTCTTACCTACATTGGACAATATGTTCTGAAGCTTCGACGGATGTTATGTTTTCTCTATTTTCTCATTCCAGGCCCCTGTCCGCCGTATTGAGGAAAACTCGCAAGAAAAAAAAAGGTATAATTATTTAATACGGGGTTCCTTCCCTATAATCTCCAGCTCTCCGGACTATCCGCCGAAACCATAGAAACTCATTTTTGCGAGCGGCACAATTGCACAACGCCGCAGCGCTGTGCCATGGGGAAATCTCCATAGGGCTTTGAAATCTTAAGAAGGTTATACGTAGTGCATGGGCTAACTGGAGAACTCGTGCGGAAGGACCAATGGACGTTGCGTTTTGGTTAATTTGGGATCTGACAAGACATTTAACGAAAATCAGGTTACAAAGGAAGTAATATTTCATTTATTGAAGAAAACTATGGACAATAAGGTATGTAGTAGTGGGCAGACGGAGCGCTAAACTAAATAATATACGGTAAAGACAGTTATAATGGGTTATATATAGATAATAGCCAAGGTATAGACTGTTAGTAGTAGGGCGTGTTGGACATTGGAATTACACGAATTCCACCAATCAAGATACAGGGCGATACACCAAAGTAAATACCATGCTTAACAACGGCGGGGCAGATGACGGGCGCTTTCACTGCAGCGAGAAATGGACTCATAATAGGTACTGTAAGTCTGTCTAGAGCCAGAATGCGAGCTGCCTCTTGAAGTAGATGCCCCAGAAGACGAAGGTCCTGTTATTCAATCAGAACACCCGCACGGGCCCTCTGCCCTATGGTTATAACAAGCAGGTGTATTGCTGCGCACGAGGACGGGATCATCGCGTCTGGAACTTGAGTAGTCGAGCCAGTCATTGAAAACCCAAGACGGGCTGTTGTGTCTATACCCGTTGTTGTAGTACGAGTCATCGGAATAAGTACCCCTGGCCAAGCTTGGGGGAGAGTATAGGTAGTCGTGGTATGCAGAGGAATCGGTTGAATTCATAGAACTGTAATCCGAGACAGACGGAGCATCACGGCGACGTCTCTCCTCGGACCTGTCGTTGGAACCGTAAGCACAGGCCAACTCCCTGGAACCGAGGACTCAGCGCTGGTTTAGATCAGGACTTGAGTTCACAAGGGTGGAGTCGGTTTCCCAGCTAGACACGCGGGGGAGAGTGGCGGCTGGTGGAGCAGAAGCAGATGGGGATGTCGCGACCATTTCTGTGGAAGGGGCGGCGACAATTGGGGTACTCCAGGGTTCCAAAACTGGCGGATGAAGTAAAATCTTCAAATATTGGTGCTGGTTTGAAGTAGTTGTCAAATATTGTTAGGAAAGTGCAAGCTGGATCGCTGATTGGTGGTGTTTCAATAGATGTCGTGACGCCATATCTCGAGGACTAAGACTAACTTTATACTCTAATTTTCTACTCATCTGTTGTCCATGTTAATTTATTCTGGTTCTCATTGGTGGCCTTTTACTCTCATTCCGAGGCCATATAATCGTGATCATGAGCATCTGAAGTTATCATGAGTAACCATAAGAGTCCCGTGATAACCTCTACCCGACCCGAATGAGTTTGACCATCAGCATCATCAATCAGCCTAGGTTGAAATGGGAATCTGCTAATGTCTGATGAGAGAATAATATGAAATAAACCCAGTTGAACAATTCAACCCTATATCAAGTCCAGAGTCTCAAAGTCCCAAAGTCTGTGCCGCTCTTTGGTTATTCCAGGCCATTGCTATCGGGAGAACTAACCTTATCGATTAGCCACAATGGTGACTAAAGTACACCACTACATGACCCGATAGGTATATTTTGAGGTCAAAGTTTACCCTTAGTGGCGGTGGGATGAGTGTTGTCTACTACAATATGTTGACTGGCGTTCCGATATTGGGTTCATGATGTGAGATAGGTCTGGTCATAGCTACTGCGCTGGGCTGGCCGGTACTTATGTTAGTGTCGACAGAGTCAAAAGATTGTCCTTGAGTATTTATAGTGACTAGGTTTAAGCGGTTACAAATGCCAAAGGCAGAGAAAGAAACATTCAAACGCATGCACACTAACATACAGATTCCACAAACTTACAATAAAGACATAGTATTCTTATTCCTCATAATGAGCACAGTATTGATGAGTATACCGATTATAAGATGTCGATGGAAACCGTGTGGGCGAGGGGTTATAATAAAATTTGCAAGGGTTGCCTGAGCTAGTATATTAGGGTTTCTACAACACACAGCACATTTAGCATGGTTAACAAATGGAAGCATATTGATGATGGTCATGATAGTGTCAGAGGGAGTGCTTTGATGAGATGGATGTATGATGAAAAATGTAGAGTGAATCATGAAATGTAGAATTTATCGATAAATTGCGAGATAAGTAACACTCTTATAAACCAATCGGGGAATGAAAAATCGATGTTGATTGGTCTGTATGTTCGATGTATATATTCCAGTACATGCGCAATTCATGGACACAACGCACTTGGCGATGGATAATGACATGCAAAAGCTCAAAAATGCCAGATAAAGCGGGCGGTTCTATATCTACAAAGTACCACACCATCACGCACAGAAACACAAACACTGTTCAATTACGTGCGGGGTAAGATAATAGAGAGGTTGCAGGTGGAAGGTGAGTATTTTGACTCTATTGGCTCTGGTTCTCATCGAAAATACTTGATGCGGAAGTCATTTTATGATGTATGCTGCAGTTGTAGCCCCATGAAAGTTTCCCATCTCAAATCTAACTTTGTCCTGACCCAGTCCATCAGTATTCAAAACCTATCCTCTTTACTTGTCATTTGATTTCACCACAACCCGTTTTTCTGTTTATTAATATCCGATAAATTCAAGCTACGACTTATTCCCCATGGACTTTGAAGATGTTTCCCTAGATGAGGTTCTCAAAGCTATCTTTCCTTCGATTGCACCACGGTATACCAGCATCTATTAATGCGATGTAGCTAAATGTGTCTTCAAAGTTGGATTTGACTAACCTTTTGATGTGGTGCACACGGAATGTGTGATTAGACATGAGGTTCTTGACGATGAAAGTAGCCAGGAGAGCACCTTTCCCATCATTGCCGACATGCAGAAAATCGCTGCCAGTCGCATTGCTCATTCGGCCTCAGAAACCTATAGCGTTGGTCACGCCAAAAATGAAAAAGACCAAGAATTATTCTATGCTGACATTGAGTTTGTCGATGGTGTGGTGTTGAAGGATATTTGGCCACATTTGACTCCCACCAATCAAGAAGCTGTCATCTCCGAACTCGTCGATGCTCTTGATACACTATTCAATCCACCCAAGTGACTCTATTATAACTTAAATGCTAGGGACTTATTTCACATCGGAAGCAGCTGAAACAATCGCATTTGGAGGTTCAGACATCGGTGTTGTCAACAGTGGTCGAGCGTTTCTTTATGCCACTTAGCATGCTATACATTCCGGATTCTGACCTGCACGCTGAAGTCGTCACCGATTGGAGTTAAACTTACCTCTTGTAATGATGAATTGCCTTCTGTCGATATTGCCAATGCGGACTTAGCCCAGTGGCCCTATGCCACAATGATTTAAACCCTGGCAATCTGATACTGCAGAGGTCAACCCCTCCAAACGAGTATCCGATCCGCTACAAACTGGTAGCCAAGTGCTGTGGTAAATATATAGTTAGAGTCTAAAGATGTTAACGAGGACTGAGTGAAGATTTGGACTTGGGAACCCAGGGCCCCCGCAGTTCGCTCTTCCGGTAATAACCAAGTTATCCCACTCAGTAAAGAGCAAGTGGCCATTATTGATTGGGAAACCGCTGGATTCTTTCCTCCTGCTTATGAATTAATTTGCCAGAATTGTTATCTGGGCGTATACCGGCACTTGTCGTTCTATCTACTATTCAAGAGGCATATGCAGGCTGCGATTTCCAGAACAGAGACCAATATTGCTCTGGTACGAATATATGCACTGGTCTATGGATTTTTTCCAACAGAAACCGCGACGGGGTAGAAATGTCTCTGCATGTATTCAGCAACGGTTCCTGGAGGAAATGAGGTTGATTAGGGATGCTGATCCATATATTGGGTGGAGCAGAAAAAGTGAGGAACCGGCTGTGGATGACTACTCGGAGCAAGATCACAACCAATTGGTGGAAAATGTGGTAGACAAGTCTAGGTGATACTTTGAAAGAAAGGGGTGAGGCTCTAATCACTCCCCCCATTCATTGGCACTTAGTTTTGTTTCGATCACTTGAACCTAGTCATGATATGTACACGTACAATATCTATGTTTTGCAGCGATCACCATCAGTACATGTTGACAGCGGAACTTAGTCCTGTAAGCCGATGATGCCAAGCCTCAAATGGTATAGTCCATCTCGAGATCACGAATTTTAAGCTGCATAATATTATCGCCACTCAGGAATTGGGTTTAATTAGTGTCCAAAATTTGCCAAATCGGGAAAGGTTCTATTGGGATATGACAGGGAATGCCATCATTCGGTTATCGTAATGAATTGGCGAGGCTGTTGGTGGTGATGCTTGGCCGGAGAAATGACAATTACTATAAAAGAAAAAAAAGGTAACCTGTAGTTACTGATTTCACGTGGTCTATGAAAAACGGAATGTTTATTCCATTAAATGTCCATAATGTCGTTTCAATACGTCTTTTGTGCTATGATCTTGTAGACTGTTACTTCGGCAGTCCTTACATTAGGGTAATGTTTCGAAACAGGTATGTTTTGATGGATGGATTCCTTTACCAAAAAAAAAGTGAGAAGCAGAAAGATGATCCCGCTTGGACTGTGATGCCAAACCTCACAGGTTTCGAACTGCAGTCGAAGTACGAACGCCTCAAGTTAACTGTGTTACAAGTTTCTGACATTAATTCGTAGTCCCAATGTGGAAATTCTCTGATAGATATGTCTAAATCCTATGAATATCTTAAGACAGATGCAGGCGATAGTCAATTACGAATCAATTGGTAGACAACGCCCAGTTACCCAATTGTCGTCATTGATTAGTATATAGTTGGTCGGATTTTATCTTGTTGTGTATGAATTAAATTGTCTGGGAACTTGTATGACATGGACAAGCTTGGTTTTACGAGCTAAGTCAAGAAAAACTTGATGCTGCCCAAGGACCTTACAAATTAACCCTTTAGATAGTTCATTGACGTATGGCCGAAAAGAGATATGGAGACATCTGGATTCAGCTGACGAAGGATGTCGACTCGTATCCCGGGAGAACTGTGGAGACGGGAACTTTAGACATGGCATGAGAAGAGTTGAGATGTTATAGTTGGTGATAGTTATACTTGAGCTCTTCGGATGTGACTGACAAGATTCGGGCTTAAGGTGTGGTGATTGTCTGTGATTACCCTTGTCTTATAGATGGTGGGGGGACGATGTTCCGCATTCATATACACAGGTGCAAATTTCAACTTTCATACGCAATGCGTCAGCTAGCAGAATCATGTATCCACTTCACTAGATCCACCCACACAAAGTCAGCCCGTCTCATATCATTCCACTATCTGTTATTGCTCCGCTTTAAGCCGGAGCTGTTTCACTTTGTCTAATGCCCCCATCCGGGCAGGAATGGGTCACAGAGTCACACTTGGTAGGGGCCCCGCGGCACAGCATGTGCCGCAGCAATTTCATTTGACTCCCCAATACTCTGGGGAGGCTCAGAAGAGGAAGAAAAGTGATGTATTATCTGACTAGACGATCGAGTCGAGTGGGGGGGGGGGGAGTGGGTTTGTAGAAGGGCGCGTTTCCTAGTATCGGGCGAATCCATAGTACGGGCGAGTAGTCTGCTGGAAAGTGTTTTATATCTAAAAGTGTCCCACAATCCATGCTTCTTGTCTCTTGGTCTTTGCTTTTGAAGTAATTTCTGCTGAGGTTCTTTGAGAAAAGTGTTGTGTTTGGAAGTCAAGTTCATGTTGTTATTGTTGGTGTGTTGATCACAAGAAACTGCTCACAGATCAACCACCATCACGAGCTTTGTTGTCCTGGAACACCTAGTTCGTTAATCTTCATTTTACCTTTTTGTAACCTTCTACTTCGACATTTTTTTTCTTTTCTTCTCTCTTTCCTGCTGGTTATCAGCTTTGCCAACGTCTTCTGAGAGGACAATAATAATCCGATGCTCCAGATTTGCTGCATAGTCCCGCTGCAGACGTTCCGCTCGTTATTTCTGCATTTGGATATATTGGTTATATTTCCCTAATCCGCAATTCTGCCGTTCGTTACTTCTTCACTCCGACAATCCTTTCCGTGCCTTCTGTGTTCGATATCGACAAGTGGGGTTTAATTTATATCCCTACGATCGGACTCGTTCATTGTTTTAATATTTTTCTCCCTTTTTATTCACATCTTTTCTGCTTTCATCAACTAATGCAGCCAATATTTCATACTCCGACTGAGTCCTGATACCAAATTCTGCGGTTTCTGATTTCCAGTCAGACTCGACCTTTTTTTCGGGCCATCTTAGTTTATATTGCATTCAATCTCGCTGCTGTATAATATTGCCTCTAATCTTTCCGTCCTCTACCATCGATCTCTCAGTCTTCTGAGTTTAAAGGGTACCTACCATCGGAGTATCTATAATACCATATACGGCTCAGGTTTCTTAGTTGAATCCCACCCTCGCCTCATTAAATTTGACAAATCATCCCGCGATTACGATTCCTGCAACCAATACCACCACTACTATAACAACCCACACAATTAGCAACTCTGAGCTCGTCATATCCTAACCTCATTTTCTGTGCCTGCCCTAGTTCCCTTTGCGGCTCATCCAGATCTTTCAGTGAATCCCACAGAGTGACCTTGCATCGTTGTAACCACCAATAAATAACCCTCGCCTCGGTGTGCACGTATAACGTGACGTTTCATAAGGACTTGCTTCGAGAGAGTGTGGTCGTTTGAGTGTGTCCCACTGGTTGACTTTGAGTTTTCCCTCTTGCCCGGCCTTCACCATCCCTCATCCTGAGCTGGAGTCTTTGTGCTGCATTGCAACACAGACGTCCCATTAATAACTTGCATTGGAAGAGGCCACAGGAAACAAGCCCTTCCGGACGCATTTTTTTTAAGCAAGGGTGACAAGTACATTTCCCTCATCTAGTTGGTTATTGGCCAGGTCGTTCTGATCAAGACTGCCCAACCCCCCTTCCGCCCTACTCGACTTTCTCGCAGCCTGTCTATCCGCCTCTTCCCAGCAGCATTGACTGACTGGACCTTGGGGTGTGCGCGCAGGGCCCTGCACATAGCACCTAATCAAGTTAGGATCTTCACGCAGGAAAACTCCAACTCTTTTAGCAAACTGACGATTCCTTGTCCAGACGCCTCTCCAGCCCTGGCCATCTAGTCTCCACGCCTTGTACTTTGAAGGTGAAGATCACTACCACCAGTGAATGGCCGGCTCACAAGAGACGTTTACCAAGGAGAAGTTGCAAACAACGATCTGCAGATAAATTCTGCTCACAGTGATGGCGACCCTCGTCACTTCTACAGCGACTTCGAGTCCACAGACCCCCCAACCCATGAATTCCGTCCCTGCTTCTTCACCAGATTATGTAGCTACGACTGCCTCTTCTACCAGTGCCAATCCTACCACAAGCGGCTCACAGTTGCACTCAGAGTTGCAGGAGAAGCAAAATTCAAGTTCTGTGGTGCCGCTACTTGAGCAGTTACTTGAGCAAACTTCTCATAATCAAGTGTCTAATTCCTTCTCACATATCCCCTTCTCGCCTTCTTCCTCATGTCACAGCCTATCCTCAAATAACTTGTCTCCGCCGTGGATTCGACCAATTTCTATCACTTCCAACCATTCAAACACCAACGCTCATCACCAATTCCCGGCTAGAATCCCTCGATCTCGTCTGTTCTACACCACTTCAGACCAGGGTTACTCTGGCCTGGGCTCTGCGCTCAGCTCACTCGATCTTCCGTTGGCGCACTCGCATTTGATTTCTCACTCACATTGTTCGTCATATTCGCGCTCTCATTCTGACAATTCCGTCTTTGATGAAAATGACCCTTTAAAGACAGCTGTAATGGCTTCGTATGCGCTTTACGGCGGCCAAGCGCCTGCCGTCGCCTTGAGGAATAGCCGCCTTCGCAACTATCACTCCGAAGGCTTTGAGTACGATGACACTAGCGACTCTGACGACTACAGATTTGAGGGGCTTCTTTGTGAGCGCTACCGCCAGCTTCTTGACGCCAATGCCGCTGCTGTACCTAATGCGTCTACTATCGCCTTGAGACCTGCTCACAGTTTTGCTTCTTCAACTTACTGTTCTGGCTGCAACTCACGAACCGATTCGCCTCATTCTCAATCTCGCGAGCACTTATCATCAAATGTCACCGAAAATGCTCCGTTTCACAAGTGGATGCGCACTTTGCAACGCAGAGCCCAGAAACATCCTCAGCCAGTTGGATTCAACGCCCCTTGGAAGCTTCTTGATCAGTTGGATCGGCCAACAGTTTCACCGCCACTGGACGGGGCTCCTCGCCGCTTGTCCGTGGATTCAAATGCCTCCTCGGACTTTGTTGGCGTTGTCAAAACCGCCAGCATCAGCGTCGCAAGCAGTCGCTATTCTCGCTCATATGCCAATCGCAAATCGCGGGGTCAGTCCCGTAGTACCGGCTCCCGGACCGACTGTAGCAGCATTGCATCATATGTCGGCAATCGCCTGTCGATCTCAGAGGACGACATACAGTCCCCCGACTCCCTAGTGGCAGTTTCGCTACCAGACCCAGCTGCACTGGATCGCGCTATCCACCGTAGAAGGCTTCTAGAAGAGTTGATCAAGACTGAAGAAGGCTATATTAGCGATATCCGCTTTCTCATGAATGTAGGTTTTAGCCGCCCCGAGATGAGGTCATTGTTAGAGACGCCTGTATTTTCCCCTGACGTTGTCCCGTTTTTCGCCACCAATGACCCAACCTTCTGGTTCAGTAATCTTATGTCGGCTGCCGTTTGTGTCTTGAATGCGATTACATTGTTCGTCACGGGATCTAACATAACTTGACAGGTCTACATCACCATCCTTGCTGGCCTCCTGACCCTACCAGAGGGTTTCCGGGCTTCTATAAACCACAATCTGACTGCTATTGTTGAATTGCACCAGGAGATTCTGGAAGAATTGTATCATGCCGTCCCCGGGTCTGAGTATGGGTCCCTGGGCTCTGATTCCGGTGTTCCGTCGACCCAGAAGTCTTCGTTTGACTACTCCGGACTGTCTGGTTTTTACTGGGATTCCAACTCAGCTGCTACTACCTTGCTGTTTGCTGAGGCCCAGATCACGGAGGATGTGGCCAAGATCTTCAGTAAAAAGGTATGGAAAACTACGCCATTTTTTCCTTTGTCGCAGTCACACCTCGGCGTATTAACATTACACAGATGAGCCGATTCTTCATATATAAGGAGTATGGAGCAAAGTACGAGATGATGATCAAAGATGTTACTGCTGCTCATCGTACTATGCCTGAATGGGACTCTTACCAAAAGGGTCTCGAAACTTTAGCGCTCTCTCTTGGGCCAGCCAATGACCGTGCCAACACATCCCGCAAAGCTTTAACCATTAGCGATTTACTTGTAAAGGTTTGTTGTACAAGGTACCATGTCGTATTACCATCTCGTCTGATACTAAATTTCTGTAACATGTAGCCGATTCAGCGTGCCTGCAGATACCCATTAATCTTCAGTGAGCTTCTCAAGTACACACCGAGTGAGGATTGCCCCAATTCTCATATGGCGGTGGAGGAAGCCTTAATTCGTTTACGCGAAGCCACTGCGGAGATCAACCGGGCTACTACCGACGTCCGTATGAAGACCACGCTTGAACGTACCTGGATGCTCCAAGACCGCCTGGTTTTCGCCAACCATGTAGGTTTCTAACCACAATGATTGCTCATTATCCCATGATTATCTCTGTAGCACTGACACATCTTAGCGCCTTGATGCCGTGTCCAAGAACCGCATCCGATCCTTTGGCCACATTAAGCTTTGTGGTGCGCTGCATGCTTGCTGGCAGACCAAAGATTCAGCTGAAGGTCAGTACATGATTGGCTTGTTGTACAACGACGTCTTATGCCTTGCTTCGGCGAGCAAAGCGGACCAGATCTACACTATACAGGCTTGTATCCCTTTATGTAGCTTGCGGGTTGAGGATGCTGATAATGGGAGAGGTAAGCATTTTCCGATGACCTTGGTCGCATATCCTTCTACGCCATACTTATTTTAATACTAACACGATTCGCAAAGGCATTCAATGTCACACGGCACCATACTCTTGGAAGCTAGTATTTGAGCATGATAGCCAACTCTATGAGCTGCTTCTGACAGCTGCGACTCCGAAGGAGGAACTTGAGTGGAGGTCACGACTCAACAACCCAGAGATTGGCATTGACTTGGAGAAACAGGACACCTCTGCGACCAGTCTGAGCTTCCTATCTTTGCCAATTAAGAGTCTTGGTGCTGTCTTTGGCAAACCTGGCACTGCGACTCATAGAATATTCATCCAGAGAGCCTCTACTATTGGACCCAAGAGCCAGATGTGTCAAGTTATTCTGAAGAACACCTATGCCAGCAAGGAGGTCAAGTCTCCGACCAAGTCGCCTGTCAAGTCCCCAGCCAGGTCTCCTGGTGGGCCATCGATCAACCGTTCCCAGTCTCTGATCGCCAACAATACCTCTGGCTGCCGGATCGCCGTGTTATCACCGGCCCGTGCTGAACGTGCTCGCCTAGAGTCCATGCTAACCGATGTATGGAGCAAGGATATTCTTCCATTCCCTGTGATGACCGCAAGAGCGCGTAGTGAGCATGCGGTTCGGGCCACTACTTCATCCATGATCCGTCGACTTAGCGTCGCCAGTATTACGAGCACATTCTCGCGCCGTACTAGCAGCCATGCGAGCATTAGCCGTCTTGGCTCTAACAACAGCCCTACTTCTGGTCCTGGTACGCCATTAACGCCATTTGATGAGTCAGTAATGATGATTCATAATATGACTCGTCGGTCGACTGAAGTCACACTTAACTATCCTTTGTTTGAGGATTATGAACGTCCGGCTAGACCATTATCTCAGCTACCAACCCATCTCCCCACCATTGAGGACGAAATCGATCGCAAGCCTCTTCGTCGCATGACATTGCCAGTCTCTCCGCCTAGGTTTACGATGAGGGACCTGTGGACTGCTGGCGAGGACGGCCTTGGTGAGTCTGATCTCGTCAGTAACAAGACGTGTTCTCCGACCGGTATGGGTGGTGATGAAGATGTGCTTATGATGCGACCGGGTAAGGACCTAGTTCCTTCTCGGCCATGCTCATCTGGTAGTCTATCGTCTAGGGAGGAGGAAAAGAAGTTTGCGGCTATTCGTCCACAGCCTCAGCCCATTCAGATCCATGATACCAGTCTTTCACCCATTCTATCTCCCATCCTGTCTCCTCGTAGGGCGTTTGAAGACATGGATGTGTTTGAAGATCGATTGAAGATGTCGGAAGAGCTTGGTCGCCAATCAACGTCTGCTATTATCGACGATGGTGGAATTGGATCTTCGGAGGCTAGGAGAGATGGAGATGAAGGCAGTCCAAGGAAGAATACCATTACTCGTCGGATGTCGAAGAGATGGAGTGCGTCTAGTGGCCGCCATCGCGACTCGATGGTGACTGGCATTCGGAATATTTTCCGGTGAGAAAAGGAAGCGGTGAGTTGATTATAACTTATACCCATACACACACGTACATATGACGGTTTTTGGGGCGAAGAGATACAAAACGAGGGCACATGGCTTTTTTGTTTGGTTTTGCGTTTTTATTTCATCATTTTGGGATATTTTACGGGGAAGGATGCGGTTTTCTTTTTTTTTTCTTTTTCTTTTCAGATCACGGGATACCCGGTTTATACTCCATTGTTTTGCTTTTTTTTCGTTGAAATTCATTTGAGACTCTATTATAGGGCTTACTTTTCTTCATAGATTTGAGTTGTTCTTTTCTTCATTGAACCGACTCTGGCGTCAGAGGTTCCTAGCGCAAGCTGGACAGGCTTATTTTTCATTCCTAGGAAGTAATATGACTTATGGACGTGCACTTGGTTGCCATAGAGACTTGTTGTAGTTGATATCATATACAGGATGATTGTCGTGGTAATTGGTCTTTGTGGATACTTGCGTGTCATTGTGTGATGTCATGTCAGGTGATTTAATGATTGTGCAAACAGCGAGATCATAGAATCCAGAATACCGGCCAGCTCCCTGGGTAATTGTGGGGCTGGGCACATGGTATATACAATGGTTGATAGTTTAGGGTTAAGTGCGGATATGCGGCTCGGAATTTGGTGGGATGAGACGAATGCCAAGGATGTAGCTATGGAGTAGCATGTTGGAGTTAGGGATACCATTTTGGGGTAATGTGGAGTTGTTTATGTGTGAGATCAAGAGAGCTCATATTTATTTCAATATCTGGGGACAGTTCCAAAGCTGTATACAGATATTCAGATATCGAGATTTAATATTGAAGTGCCTGCAGATCCTTAACGGATAATGTCTTAAGCGATTAGACTAATACGACGCTATATGATTGATGTTATTGACGGATGATTCAATCACAAATCACAAAATGGGCTGTTCCCCGTGCTTATTGATTTCTATTTGTGGGCAGTCAGGGTGGATGCGGGAATGATTCATGGTAATAACGCATGCAGAGGTCACATGACATTTGCTTGTTCGATGAGGGATGGAGTGGATAGATGGAATCATGGAGAGAAAGAGGGAATTGGGGAGAGGCGGTTATGCCTGGGGGGAGGGAAGTTGCCACTGGAGTTGCCACTTGGGCGATTAGGTCAGCGAGGTGGATGGACGGGTATAAATAGTAGTGGGTTGCCGGACGAATTTGGGGAATAATAGGCTTACTTTAACATCTTTTTTGTGTGTATTTGATCAGACTTGATTTCTTCTATACACATCATCGCGATCGCCTTTACATTTGACAGCTTTGTTACAAATTTTAGAAATTCACAATTCTCTACCAACTTGCCAACACCACTTTCTATCCCCCCCTTAGTACCAATTACAACCCAACCATGCGCGGTGGTGTCTCCCGTACCCGCGTCCACTTCCGTGGCTCTTCCGACGACTTCGTCATCTTCGTTGACGACGCCGATGCCGCCAACAAATGGAAAGCAGACCATAGCGCCGTGCCTCTTTCCCACTTTGTCTCCTCCTTCCAAGTCTTCACGACGAACCATCACGGGCCCAATGGCCAGTTGAACGAGGCGGCCAAGGGGACATTGGAGTCGGAGTTTGGGACGAACAATGAGGATGAGGTTATTCAGAAGATTTTGGAGAATGGGAGCTTCCAGGAGAGAGAAGTATGTTTATTGTTGTTTGAAGATGTGTGGGTTATTTATAGATTAATTGCTAACGAATGTGTGATGTATAGATGAAGACGCGTAACGGGCCTCCCGCAAACGGGTTGAACCACCGGTAAACAGCTATAGATATGGTTTACAACATGCATTTCTTTGGAAGTCTGAATGGTACATTTATGAATACATCATTTTGACTGCGATATTGTCCGTGTCTTCCCTTGTGGGTTACTGATTAACGACACATGATGTTATCTGACGATCTCTGACGTCACTAGTAATTACCAAAAACGGAATAATATAACGCCCCACTTCCTGTAGGATGTTGATTCAAGAAAATATAACCCTCGCTTGAACCAACCCTATTTCCTTTGGTATCACGAAGCTTAGTCATCCCGACGACCACTGACCTTCCGTTAATGGCAGCCACATTTCAATAGACTCACCTTGAATTGACACCATCATGCTCTCTTTTACCATTTGACTTGGCTGCCTGTGTTTCACGTCAGCGTGGTGCCCAAGCGTTGAAGGAACCTTGACAGGCGGGCCCTTGAGGCACTTGGACATCTGTGTGTATGTGCAATGGTCGGTGAGTTTTTTTTTTACCGAGGGGAGGGGGTGCGTAGTAGACAGGGTTTCAAGGTGTTTCGAGTTGTTGGGATCGAAGAGTCTGGAAGTAGGTTTTGCCTGGGGAGAAGATTATTCGGGTATTCGTAGGGTCTTGAGAGGACGATGATAGAGAGGGAAAAAGCAAAAAAGAAAAATTAGGGAGAAATGAGATGTTATATGGTGATATTTTGGATATGTGATGTGACGTGAATGGTTCAGATAATGATGGTAGATTCATGAAATATATTCAATTGTGGGTATCATAAAAAAAAAAGTTACCAGGGGAAAAATAAAATAAAATTCATCCTGTCAATGTCCGCTTGCCTGTAAAACACCAATCTAGACAAAAAGAAAAAAAAAAGATTAAAAGTCCTATGTCTGTATATGCATATATAAAGTACTCCCAATCAGCCCACCCAGTTCAAATTGACTGAATAGACCAGGCCTTCTTAGAGGCAATATCAGCCGGAAACAGGCAAGGCTTTGACGTTGTTTTGAACTTCACGACCTTACGTGCACGGGGAGAAGAAGAAATATCATTGACGGGTTGTCAGAAACCTTGTTGTTCCATGGAGACAAGGGGACAAGGGGGAGTAAGGGGCGCATTGATGAGGTATTGTTTTGGAGAGAAAAAAGTCAAGAATCATGAAAGATGTCATTAAGATTTTCAGAAACTTGTTTTTTCGAGTCAAGAAGAAAGTGTGTGCTTGGTTATTGAAGAAAGAAATAAAGAAACAAAAACAAATGATATTTATGCGCTGAAAACAAGAAAATGCTGGTATAGTCGTGATAAAGTGAAGAGAAATCTTTCTATTTTCATGCCCGCTTCCCCAAATAACCAAACACACACATACATGTCTTCCTCCCCTTGATTCTGTCTTGTCTTTGCATGTGTCTCTGTCCCTTTTTCTCATCCACTGACAGACTTTCTCTTCTCCCAAACACTTAGAGTCCCTTTCCCAGATCCAACCCTAACCCGTGGAACTCCCTCGCCCGCCTACGCTTTGGAGGTAGTCCCTCTCTTCGGCAGCGTCCACGGCGTCTTGCAGATAATCTCTCCCTCTGAGAAGGCCCAGAAATACGCAATCATCCCCACCAAATAGTATAGTGCCGAGTTTGTCCCAGCGTAGATGAGGACGGCGGCAAGCGCTGCCAGCGGCATGAAGGCGAGGCGGAACTCAATGCTGCGGTGGATTCCGGAGCCGGCGAAGAGGGGCAGGGGCCATTCGAGGGCGAAGACGAATATTCCTATCAGGATATTGATGATTTGGAGGATGGGGACGGGCTTGACGGCAGCATCGAGGGAGTGGGTGAGGAAGTCCCAGAATATCTTGGGCCAGAAGAGGCCATGGATGCCGGCAACAGCTTGGTCTGGAAGAATGCGTTAGTTGTGTGTCTTGGGATTGGTGGGTGGGGTGTTTCAGTGGGTGGAGGTACTTACAGGATGATGCCGTGAGGACAATCAGACGGGCCCAGTGGTTCTTAATAAGACGGCCCATTACGGTGACGGTTTATATGATGTGAAGATTTTGAGATAGAGTCGAAAACTATTTGTAATAATCGTTTCCAGATTGGTTCAACTCGTCTTTTACGGAGATGCTCTCGACTTGTCAATGGCGAGGAAATGGGGTATCACTTTTCGTCAAAAGTTCGGCCGTGGAGAATGTCGATTGTAAGATTTTGTGATCTAGGTATAGAAATACAGACGTCAAGACAAGAGACAAGATGCAAAAGAGGAATTAAAAGAAGGATAAACAATGTACAGAAAATGATAAATATAAAACAAAAAATAATAATAGAGAAGGAGGGGAAGTCGGTGTTATTCAACAACTGAAAGTCGTGATAATTTGTATTGTAGGTGTCGATTTTTTTTGTTAATTTTACTTGTCGTTGTGATGTCCAATACCGAGGGCTGACTGGTGATCTTCCCGTTATGATTCTCTTTTTTTGGTTTTATATATAAATGTCAAAATAGAATAATAATAAAAATTTAGCGAAGGGCAATGGACAGAGCAAGTAAACCAGACTTGTCTATCCCACTAGAGAAAAGAAAGAAAAAGAATAATAAATGAATAAAAAAGAAAAAGAAAGGTAACTGGTATCGTCAAACAGACTGGCTGTTGATGATCACGAAAAGAAAGAAGTCGGGATGGGTAGAAAGGGAAAAAAAAAAAAGAAAAAGAAGAAAAGGTATCGTCGAGACAAAAAAAAAATGGGCCCGCGGGGACCAATATACTCTATATTCCCAGTTCTTTCCAACTTCAGTAGTCGTCCTCGACAGCCACAGCTTCTTTCTGACAGGCCCGTCGTGACTTTGGGCAAGGGGTATGCCCGAATCGGCTGGCCGAGACTGAGCTGAGGCGACTCTGCACATACACAAGTGGCTGTTTAAAGCCCTGGGGTGAAGGGCTCTTTGGCCGGATTCTGTCTGCTACAGTTAGAAGCTGGTTCGGTATCAGAGTAGGAAACATCCGAGCAAGGGGGGGTGAGGTGAAACCCCGTCTGGATGCAAATGTTCCGACGCACAGGCGAGTGGGTTGAACACTAGGAGGAGGCCACATATGGTATCGATGCTTAGTCAGGTTAGGAGAACTTACTCAGGACTGGACGTGAGCAGAAAAATCAGGCACTATTGTTGATGACCAGTAGACTGTGGAGCAGACCGGTGGTTTAACGTGAGGAAGGCCTGAGTGGTGGAGGGCAAGGTATCAGGCAGTCGGTTGAGGATGGAAACACGGAGACTCATGTAGTGCAATCGCAAAGTTTTGTCAGTGGTGGTGATGTTGATTATGGCGGCGATGATGGTAATGCTAAAGAACGGCGAGCAGCTGGTGGACGTGAATCCGAAAGGATGATATCGGAGCGATGATATTCATCCGGGCGGATCTATATCGACTGTGGATTGCTGAGTATTCTCTCTGCACCAGGTAGAGAAAGAGAAGGATCATACAAAACAAATCAACCAACTTGCGTTGATAGATCGTCCTTAGGAAACCTGAAGCAGATATCCCGAGTATCCGTGGATTATCAGGCCACTTTGAATCTCAAGCATGAACAAGCCGAACAAGAAGCCTGTTGGTGATCATACACGATGTGTATATGTATTATGTGTATTGGTGGATGCTTGTAGACTACTCTGGTCTATGGTCTTGACGCTAGGGAACTGCGGTCAACCCAGTGGTTTGAAGCGGTCGCAAAGATGTCGGAAAGTCACCAGGGGTTTTTTTTCTCTTTTTTAAGAAAAAAAGCTTAACTGTATTTGAACTGGAAAAGCGTTTCGAGTCCGAGAGTTTTTGTGCTAAAGCACGGGGTATCGACAAGGAAATAATGGGTGAAAGATAGTAAAACAGCGGACGAATTGGAGGATATAGCAAAAAAAAAAAAGCGTTTCTAGGACCGTGATATCGAAGGTCGTCACGATGAGATTATAAAGGTTAAAGACATTCTTGGAGAAACAAAGGCAGATAAACGTAGCACTCAAGAATTAATAAACTAGAAAGCAAATATCACAATGTAGAAAGAAAGAAAAAAAAATTAAAATAAAAGAGGAAGCAGACTATCAATGTGGGACTACTACTTTTTTGAGGGAAATCACAATGTTTGTTCTTTTTTTGGCAGTCGACATATCGTCATCATATATAATGTCAGCAGATAAACTGGGCAAATAATTCTGCGGGGAAATTGCTCGGATGGGTTTGCTGGCCAACCACAGAGCGGCTTTGGGGTTGGGCAAGATAGAGAGAAAGAGCGTGAAGGCAGTGGGCAAGTGGGTGGATTGCCAAGAGAGTGCAGTGGGGAAAATGTATTACTCAGGTTGGCCGGGGCGGGGGATGGGTCGGCGCTTGCAGAGACGGGGGGTTGTTGTTGATGATGACGATGATCTGAAGATTTTAGATACAACCAGACTATCACGATGCAAGGCCAGCTATATTATCGAAACATTCAACATCAGATGTTTGGAAGAATATTCAAACTAATTCTGCTCTAATAATGTTTAATTCTTCATCTCCGTCACCTTTCTTTCTTATCGTCACCATGTAAAAAAAAACTCATCCGTCCATCCATCCTATTCCGTCAATAAACTCGGCGCTTACACGCCAGCCAATCACAACCCCGCTCATCACGCCGCACATGCACCCACCCACCACCGCCAAGAATCCCCGTATATCTACATGGCCCTCCACCAATCACCGCCCGCTCTACCATGTACCTTCTACATTCACCTTTCTATATATCTTTTGTCATCCCACCAACCACGACTTACATGATTTGGATCCTGCCCCATTTAGAATTGAGACCAAGATACCATTTCCAGATTTGGTAATACGATGCAACCAGAACGTAACTACTCCTGGTCTTTTTTTTCTGTGATTGCAGTTGGTGGCATCACTGCAATGGCAAGCTACGGCGTGGAAGGCTGGTAAATGAATCACTACCATTACGACGGCCTTGAAGAATTCCATACCCGTCATCATTAATCTCCGGAACAAATAATTAAATAATCGAACATGTCAAATAGTAACAAGATATCCTCCGGATCTTGTCTCACCGATAAAATATATTGATCCCTTCCCCCAATCCAGCCATAGCCATAGACAAACGTATTTGTTTCTGAATATCGCTATTGTTCCGATAATCTCGATAACGTTAATACACACTTCGGATGGCCAGATATCCGCTGGATCCCTGCTTTCCTCACTTGTTCTTTCTATCTGCTACCTCCGCTCAACTAGGGTCACCAAGGCCAAATCTCCCCAAAAGTGTTTTTTTTTTCTTGTCTCCGCATTAGCGAACCAGATCGTTGTCGTGCCCTCATTAGACACGCGATTATCCACAAGCCAAAAAACCCCCACGGGAGAATCACCGCCTGGAGAAATACACTTTTCCTCTTTTCTACGCCACTTCCCAAACACATCATGTTCCTGTATGGACGATCATGAAGCCGGGGATGCGAGTTACAGGTGGTCAACCCGACCGACCGTATTGTCTGCGCCCCGCTTTTATGAGACGCAACCTCACTTTTTTTCCATGAAATGTACATATAAATAAAATATACTATTCGAAAACAGTCAATGTGATAATGCAACAAAGTAATTTTGTTCCGGGAAGTGATGTATAGTATGGTTGATATTTTTGGCTGTGGAGGGAGGGTTTCGTCTGATGTTGACGGTGGCTTGTCATGGGGATGAGCATGAGAACAGAACAAGATGATAGAAACAGAACATATGAACAGTCATATGATGATCACATCACATGTTTGGGACTTGGCTGTCCTGTCGAATGTTCATGCAGTCATTCTGTCATTGCCATTCCCATCGCCTCTTCTCTTATAGTTGATTAAAACACATTCCGCCCTTCACATGCATCCACTATATACAATTTAATATTCGCACTGCCCCGAGCTCTACCTTTGACATTTACCGACATTTGCTTCAGACGATGTCTTTGATAACTCTTTTCCAGTATAGACCAGGCTCTGCAACAGGGGGCCCGTCAAAGTGGTACGATTCTGCAAAAAAATCTCGTGAGTGAGCGGTTTGGATAGAATTTAGGGTTGTTTGGTTCGTTGACAGATGTTAAATGTAAAAAAGAAGAAAAAAAGGTAGGTTACTTGGGCCATCTGATTGGATTTCGAGGAGTCTCAGGTCATTATTATACATAGATTTAAATTTAAATTGTGATCTTGGAAAGGACGCGGGGAGGTGTATAGAATTTGGTGCGGAATTTGGCTACGTAGTTGGGGAGAAACGTCGCCTGTCAAAAAAAAAAGCAAGGCAAACACTCACGATAACCATGATCCACAAAAACGCCTCTCAAACAAACGCCGATCTGCCCATTTCCACACTTTACCTACTTAATCCACCATAACACCGTACGCCGCCACCACCACACCTCCCCTCTCCATAATAATAAACTATCCATTTCTTGAATTTCCTTCCCAAACTTCCCGATGCTCCGACTCTTCACTTCCTCAACTCACTCATTCAGTTCAAGGGGGGATGGAGGGGGTCGAAAATGGCATTTGGTACAGTAAAAAAGAGACCCAGTGTAAGATCGTCAGATCTGAGACGAAGGAGAGGGTGGGTGTCTGCCAGTTGGCAACAAGTGGCATTACTTTTTCCAGCACTCATATAAACCCAAACCCTAATAAACATGATGATCCTAAATTTAAGCAGATTAAATCTTCAATAAAACTAGAAACCCAAGTTGATAAATATTACCATTCTACAAAATTATAAAGAACCATTGTCACAATAACCATTCTCACAATCACCCCATCCCGGAACTCCATCCGAATGACTGCCCCCCACCCACTCAAATGGACCCCCTCAGCGGCAAACAATCCCTCCCTATTGGCTCATAGTCCTTTTCCGCAGGAATCAGGAATCTTCCCATCAATCATCAACCATCAAAATCATCACAAATCATCATGCACCTTCACATTATGTGCTTCTTTGCAACATCTTCAACCAAATGTGGAAATATCCTGCAGTGAATGCAGCAGAGAGGATTGCGTTGAAGAATCCTAAGACTTTTGGGTAATTTGGTGTGCTGATCAAGTGATTTAATAGGAAGGCCATAATGAGTGTACATAGATTATCAATAGATTACCAGAACCACATTTGAACATTCACGTATATGAAGATGCATGAACAAGTCGATAATCCATAGACAGATATATCAATTCTCTTGTAGATAGATAAAAAGCAATATTTTGTGATTTGCATGTCTGCTGATTTCTGCGACGCGGTTGGACCCTATGGTTACTCTGCCAGTCAGATCATCAGCGCCAAGAGAAGCTATTTGTCTAAATATAACCAAGCCATATATAGTCTTTACATCCATACCACCATCACTATCACCATCATCATTCAACAAAGAGGGAATGTCAGTTGTAGAGGTGGATTGTCTTATTACCAAAGCACCTCACTTTTGTCCATTTGTTGATGTTAACCTTGTAGTTCCCGCGGCCAAAGTACCATACATGGATGGGGTTCCATTTCCATATGACAGACGCTTCGTGACACATAGGCCCATAAAGATTGCTGACCCGCATCCAACATCCAATATCCAACATGGCATTTCCTATTTCGTGAAGAGCCACCAAACCCTAATCATACTCGACTATCCAAACAAACCTTAGACATCCGTAAAAGAAAAAAAACTGCACACCATGTTGTGTATCAACCAAAGTCAGAGCACAACTCAGTTCCGAAATCACACAGACATTTCAGAATTTGATGGAGTAGTAGTGGCATTACGTGCGGTGATCGCCGCATGAGCATCTGCTGCAGCTTGCTCCACTGCACTCTGCTCACTTGAAATACTTGTTGGTATCGTAACCGACTGCGCCGGCTCTGGAACAGGGGTGGCGCTCGGTGTTTTCAAGTCAGGAACATCTTCCCTTGTCGCTGATGACTTCACTCCCATAGACACAGCGATTGCCGTCAGATGTTCGGGTAGCTCTCCACCGTTGGCCAGACCTTGCTTGACCATATCCTGCTGTCTTTCAACCCATCTCTTGTTTTTCATCTCCAAAGATTCTCTCTCTCTCCTAGCCTCCATAGCAGATTTCGCCCTTGCCTGAGCAATCTTGTGCTGTTTGATTTCTTCTCTCTGCTTTGCTTGCTTTTCCTGACTCATGGCAAAGCGTGCACTTTGATGTTGAAAGCGTTTTTGGTGATTCCATACCAGTAATTCAGATTCACTGAGAACTGGGAACTGCGGAGCGTTTTGCGGAATTCTGAGGCCTAGAGCTAGGACAGCTTGCGACATTTGCGATATTTGCGGGGTTTGTGGACCCGGACTGGGAATTTCAAAAGTATCCTTGCTGACCGGAACAGCCTGTTGGGATGGAATATTACCGCTTTCTTTTTTGGTGTCGGTACTAGAAATCCCTTGGACTGTTGAGACCTGCACAGGAAGAACCTGGGAATTCTGGGTATTCTGAGGGCTCAGCTGTCTGGATGTGTGCGGAATCGGAGGTTTGCGGGCCTGAAGGTGGGCATTAGGTTGCAGCGTTGCTATAGTCCGCTGAGAAGAGTTTGAGAACTGGTGTTGAGAATATTGAGGAACCTGCTGGGGGGTTATAAAACCATTCTGTGGTTGGATAAGGACAGGCTGATCCTGTTGCATAGGATGGTTTTGTTGAAGATTCGGGGTCCTGATTTGGAAGTTCTGGGTGTTGGGTGTCAGCTGCTGGGGGCTCATCATGATTTGTCTGTGAAGATTGATAATAGGCTGACATTGATTGATATTTTGAGGTTGATGGTTTTGTGTCTGCTGGGGAATCTGATTAACTTGAGCAATGTTGGGTGGTTGCTGATGCTGTTGCAGTTGCTTCACATAGGAAATTCCACGACCTGGGCTCATGTTTACAGGATTAATGCTTCTGGTAGGGTAAAGGCGAGAGCTACTTTGCGGAAGTCTCATCATATTGAGATGATTTTGCATCTGTGGTTGCTGAAGCATTCCTCCGGGCCCATTCAAGGGATTTCCAATTGAAGTATTTTGGATACTACTCCGAGAAGATATCGTCGTAAGATTTGAAGTCAAAACCGGATTAGACGGCATAGTTGGGCCTTGCGGGCTAGCGCTGGATCCGAGATGAGGGGAGCTTGAGATTGTGTGGAGACCCCTCTTTCTCGTGGTTCCTGTCGTCTTGGTCTTATTAGTAGTAGGCTTTGATGTCATGGGAACAGTTCCATGAGAAGAACCCGGAAAACTTGGGACATTGGGCACAGTCGGAACATTGGAGATGTTTGATGGAGAAGGGATGGGAGGAAGTCCTGCAAGTGACGGCGATTTTAAACCCATCAGTTGCCCATTTAGCCGTCTGACTTGACCAGGCTTTGCTGGCGCAAAACTCCAGCTGTGGTGACGGGGGCTAATTTTATGTTCCTGAGGAGGCCTGGCGGAAGGATGGGGGAAAGCCGACCGACAATGGGAAGCTAGAGTAGGTGAAGGTGTAGATGGGGTAGTCGGCATTTGTAAGGGATGAGTTGGCTGAACCTGTGGAGGACGACTAGGAGTTTTCGGCTCCTGATAATAGGAACTTCCGGCGTATGGGTTGTCAGTGTTTAGTGTGATAGTTGTGCCACTGACGGTCCAGGGAAATCCGGGTTCAGACATGCCGCGGAATATGTTTTCGACAGTGGGATCCGTCTGTGGGTTCTCGGGCCAAACGGGGTTTGTAATGAAGTCATATTGGTAGTAATGGATTAAGGGATCTTCGTTGACTTGAAGGTCAATGACAGCAGCATGCATGCAGGCAAGGTCGAGAACGGGAACTACTTTGATTGATGACCAGTTTTGGGCACTCCATCAGGAAGAAGTTAGATTAAAGTTGGTCGGTGGAATGCCATGAATGTCAACTTACATTTTGGTCGTGAGGTCCTAACACTCATCCAAAAATAACGTATTCTCTCGAGAAACACCGTTGTGGTCAAGGTTACAGACCCAAAACAGGTAAACTTTGTCACTTGCGATGGCATTGAGTATCTCGAGACGATAGTCTTCCTGAGCAGGTTCCGTGAGGTTGTTGTGAACAACTGCACCGCCCATGATAATCCCGATGGCCAACTCATGCCCGATATTGAAGACGAGGTCATGTTTGAATTTTGCTCCGCTAAAAGCTAAATGACAAATAATTGTCGGAGGTTAGTCAAATGATGAGGCGGAGAAGAGAGCGTCGACTGACATACCCGTCCACCTCGAGTCTCTGTGCTGAAGGAGCCCCGGAAGTCGGTGAAACTTGGGATTCTTGCCCAAGTCATCATTGAAAAACAACCTTATAGGCGGCCGTGAGATATGTTGTTCAGGCTCATCCGCAAAATGTGCTACATCTGGAGGGACCGTCATTTCTTGCTATGCGCGCAATAAAAAAAAACAATTGGTAATGGCAAAAAGGCAAAAGAAGGTCACCGATTAATAATCAACGGGGAGCGGAGAAGAAAAATGAACAATGTCGAGGCTAAAGTAGATATAAGGACAAAAACGGTGGACAAAATCAAACGAATCATCAGGAAACTCCCGGATGAACAAAAAGCCGGACCCCACTGAGCAACTACCTTGAAAGTCTGCATATATTTCACAGTACAAAACAGGAAAGAGCACATTCTGTGATATCCTGTGGGTTATGTCAAAATGGCAGAAAATTCTGCTTATTCCAGCTAGGCAATTATTGGCATTATAGAATCTATATAAATCATGAGATATATGAAATCATTACGGGATGTCTGTTGTCTCAATAGTGAGGACTAATAGCTTCCAAGACAGGACAAGACAAAAATGTGCCTCGACAAACACACCAGATAACCCGAGACAAACAACCCGCCCGAAAATAAGGGTATCAAATCAATACATGAAAGATGTCGAGATTGGAGATGAACAACCACACCGAGATCTGCTCCAGACCCACCTGGCATCCATGTGTTAAGCCTTGGGTGATGGCTGGGTTCCCCTCGACGGCAATATCGACCACTTATTCTTCAACGCATCCTCCAAAATCTCAATCCGCCTATCCTGCTTCCTCTCCCTCTCCTCCCTCGCCTTCTCCGCCTCCACTAACTTCTTAATCTCCCTCTTTAACTCCTCATGCCTCACCATATTCGCATCCGGCTTCCCACTACTCCGCCAAAACTCAAACAACAACAATGCCATCGCCACCCCCAAAATAAAGCTGTCCCCAATGACATCCGCGAACAAGTCGACCGCCTTGGCCTCGGGCAACGGCTTGAACTTGCGCCGCCATACAGACTGTGGGACTTCCTTGACTGTCGGCGGGTGCGGGTGGGTGGCGGGGGGTGACGCGGCTTCGCGTTCGATTTGCTCTTTGGTTTTGACGGTGGGTGCTTGGGCATGGTCTTTAGCAATTTTGGCGGCGGTGGTGTTGCGGAGGACGGCGACGTTGAGGCGCATATTGATTTGGTGGATTACTTGGCCATAGCGGGCAGCGAAGGCGCGGAAGCCGGGGTGTTCGTGGGCTTGGGCTTTGATGTGGTTCTGGAAGAGTAGAGGCAAAAGATTAGTTGGGTGTGTGATGACGATGGGAGGGGGGGGGGGTTGTGAGGAAGAAAAACTTACGGCGCCATATTTGGAGACGTGGCGGACGAAGAGGGCGCCGAGTTTGAAGAGGGGCAGATTGACCATGATGGCAGAGATTAGATGTTGAGCGGAACGAAATTTCAAAAATTACAATATCGAGAGTTAAGATAACAAAAGAAAAGGGTTAAGAGAAGAAGAAAGCTGTCTCCCAAGCTCAGAATATAACAAAATCTTTGGGCACCAATACAAAAAAAGTCAAGCTAATCTGCAATGTGATGTCGCCGGAGCCTGAACCGGGATCGTGAATCTTCATAGTCGGACTTTGGGAAAGTTCGGCAGCTTGAGCATTACTATAATTTAATTGGCTGCAGGGGTTCCAGGGCCGCAGAAGTTCAATGCACAGCCAGATTGAGTAAGCATTGAGGTGCAGGATTACCAGGTGGCATTGGACTCTGCCAGGTGGCACGGACGTCTTGTGTAAGTCAGACGGATACTATGATATAGCTTATGGATTGCAGTTAAGATTAAGATTGATATCACATGTTAAGTTCCCTAAGTCTAAATGATGATGAATTTCATAACACATTACTCTAAATTCCATGCTGCTAGCAGCCGTCATGACTCTTAGGACTACTAAGCCCTCCCCTCCACCCTCCCGATACTCTTCATCCCCGCCTCCCTCCTCCTCCTGCTCCCACTCGACTCGCTAACCCTCGGCATATTCGCCACATCAAGCACAATCCTATCCTCATCCCTCACCACCCTCAGCACCTCTGCCTTCTCATTCAACGTCTCCACATCATCCAGGCTACCAAGAGCCTTGCGGGTATCGTCGTCGAGGGCGACCAGGTAGGCAATGGCCGAAGATTTCAGCGTGGGGAGATGCGCGCGGTGGATGGCGAGTATAGTGTAGGAGAGGAAGAGGGATGTTGCGAGGAGGAGGACGATGGCGAGGGCGAGGGCGGGCCAGGTAGTGGTTATGATGGTGGTGGGGAGCAGCAGGGTGCCGGTGGTGCTGGCGGTTGTGCTGATAGTTGAGCCGTTGAAGATGCTAGAAAATAAACCGATTAGTAAGCATAATAATATGGAGCCTAAAGATTGACATGAGACCTACGTGGCGTTAATGCTTCGGGACACCGACATCACCATCCTCTTCATTCTCTTCTCTGCTGTATCTTGCTTCACACTGCTAAGTAGTACCTCCGCAATACTAGCTAACTCCTCTCCATTCCCCATCTCATCCTCCCCGCCTACCTTTCCATTCCACCTCCCCGAAACCGCCGGATTCACCGCCAATGCCACCATTTCCAACGCTGAATACGGCACCGAGTAACCCCCCTCGCCATCTCCCCTTCCCAGCTGCGCAACCCCGTTGTTGATCCCGGTCCGGCACAGCGCCATTGACCTATTGCCGTCAAAGAGAGTGCAGTTGACTTGGATGCCGGGGAAGTCAGGAGCAGTGAGGATGCGAGTGGTGACGGGGGTGATGGTGGTGGTGTTGGCGTGGACAGAGATGGAAAAGGTGTTTTCGCAGAGGGAGAAAATGGTTTCGAGGGCGTGGAAGGAAGGAGAAGAGGAAGAAGAGTGATAGATGGTGGCCATGGAGTATAGGGTTAGGGCATCTGGTGGCTGCGGCGTGAAGGTGGTGGAAGACGGGGTTTTGCAGGCGATGAACGACGGGGTAGACGATGCATCGAGGGAACAGTCACTGAGATTGAAAAGCTGAGCAGACAACTGCTGCTGCGTAAGATGCCCTGTGATATCTGCCACAGCCGAGCACAACCCCAAATTCGTAACCCTCGGAAACCTACATAGCTCCTTTGAACACGCTACCGCCAACGTCGCCCTCAACACCTCATCCTCCTCTTCCTTTCCTCCTTCCCAATTAAGCACCCCAATGCTTGCCGCCTTCCGTAAATCCTGATAATCGTTCGTCCTATTACCGAGACCCTGTAGCGTGGCCACGCGAGCGATTCCGGAGGGGATGACGACGGTGCCGTGGGTGTAGGTGATGGCGAGGTGGGTGATGGGGCTAACGAGGGGAAGGAGGGCGAGGAGGAGGACGCCGAGGGAGGCGGGGGTGGTGGTGGTGAAGCGTCGGAGGAAAGGGAGGAAGGAGAAGGGGTGGCGGCTGGCAGTGTCGAAGTGGTGGATGTCAGCGAGGACGGGATGACGGCAGGTTGTCAGGACGGTGTCTGGGTTCGGGGAGAACCAGAGCCATTTCCATTGGGAGATGCAGGAGGTGATTGGAAGAAAAAGGCTGAATATGAGGATGCTGAGGGGAAACTGCAGAATGGTGTTGATTGTGAGGGCGGGCGGCAGCGAGGATATCGGCTGTTTATTGTAGACTGCAAGTATCAACACAATGACTTGCCACTCGTTAGTAACTTTTCCCACTGTACTATAAATTCAAAATCAAACAAGACACATATAAACTCACAGATAAAACAACACAACGCCATCAAACACCCAAAGATCTCAGCCCGCCAATCCTGAATAATCCTCCTCCACCTCCTCTGCCTCCCCGACCTGGCAATTACTGTCCTCGGCACCGGCGACGCAACATCATCTGTCTCCCTGCCCGCCAATCTCTCCACTGAGATCCACGTCCCCTTGCATGCCACGCCAACCCCGGCACTCCCCACCGCAGACGACGCCCCGGATGTCTTCCTCCCCGTCCCCGCTGCCAACGAGGAATACGCCTTCCCCGGTCCTGAGCCAGCCCCGTTGGGTCTCTCAGTGGTTTCTCTGACTCCAAGTCCAGCGTCGGGATGACCCGGTAACTGCGTAGCGGCGAGGCTATCGAGGCTGGGGCGGAGAAGCACGGGGGCCGGGTGGGTGGTTAGGGAGAGGGTGGAAGTTGTCGGGGTGATGGCTGGGAGGGGTTTCCGACGGATGGAGTCGTGAGAGACGAGACGGAGGAGGGGGATGGCGAGGGCGGTAGATATATAGGGGTGCTGTCAACGGAGGAGCGTGGAGGAGGTGGTGGTTCGGACATTGTGGTAGGTGGGTGAGATGTTGGAAGATTGGTGGATGGAATGTATGTGTGCATAGAAGTTAGAGGTAGGTATGAATATATTAAAAAAAAAGAACGAAAAAATAAGAGTCAGTGGCTTGGAAAGAACAGATTGGTGCAGCGGATGTCGGAAGAGGATAGCAAGAAAAAGATAATTTACCTTGGACACAAGACGAAACCAAGAGATCAAAGATTGTTTTCACTTCTCTTTCCTTCAATGATCCCGACAGCCAACGGCAGACGACAATCCCTAATTTCCACCCCAAAATCTCAGATGAAGAGCCCACATATGTATACATGTATCTATACTGTATTCTCCTCTCAATCCCCCCCCAGTATTATCCTCTGTGATGGCAGTGTTCCACCAAGTCTGATTTTCGGCGCTGTGAATACCCGGACGGTTATGCGGGAGCAGGGCAAAGGTGCCACGAGGCCCGTTTCATCTCGACAGGACAAAAGTGGTGGGGGCAAACAAACAAAAAGAAAAAAAAACAGGAACAGCAGAAGGAGATGTGGCAAGATGTGGGTTTTCTAGTTGGTGGGATATTGTGTGAGAGATTGATAGAGTCAGTTGGTGGACAGAAGTAAGAAGTTATGATTTAGACGGCAAAGTGTATATCTGGGCTCGGCTGTTGAACCTGGCGGAAGTAAAAAGCGTCACAATGACATTATGTCATTACCTTATAATCATCATCATCATCCTTCAACCAACACAAACAACCCAGACCTGATAGCATAAAGAATATATATGGCGGCATCTACCGACCTCCCAATACCCACCCAACAAAGAACAGATAAATCCAGAACAAAACAAAATATCCCAAAAGATCAAAATAAAGCATGCCCGAAGAAAATAAAGACCTTCCTCACACCACTATTTCCTTCTCCCGCATACTCTCAAACCTGCGCATGTCCCGGCATCTGCATCCCGTCCTTAGGCATCGGCTGATACCCAGTGTAGTTCAGCATATTCAACCGGGCCTTAGACTCCTTCTCCGCCTGAATAACAGCACAGCAGGTACACCAGTACGTCGCGCAGAAGTCGCCCATGACGGAGCCCTTAATATTGAGTTTCTCGCGGGTCTCGGTACGCTTGAACATGGCGTAGCTAGAGAGGTGATGTTAGCACGTGATTTTGTGATGAGGGTTGTGTAGGGTTTGTGATGTCATTGTAAACAGGGGTACGTGGGATTGTAGATGATATGTAGTGATGGTATTCTAAGGATTATCTTACACCCAGCCGCATCCGGTGAAGAAGTTTATGGCGGCGATCACCGCGCAGTCAGTGTTACAGGTTTCATAACTTTGCATCGAGGGGTCCCGGAGACGAGCAGCGGTTTTCCCAACGACTAAGAGATGTTAGTATCTAGTATATCTAGTAAGCAAGCCAATGAACAGGGGACACGTACGGATGCACGGGCACCAGAAACCGGTGCAGCAGTCGCTGACGGGCGAGCAGCAGTCCATGAGGGACTCTTGCCATTCGGTTTGGCTCTGGACGGCAAGGCTGGAGGTGGGAGGGGGATAGGAGGCCATTGCGGTTAGTAGATAGATTTGATGGTTGGTGAGATATCAAGAGAAGGGATGGCAGTTGTGGAGATTTGATATAGATTATGGTGCTAAATAATGACAATAGGTGGAATGAAAGAGCTGGAAAGGTAAAAGAACTTGTAGGAAAGAAAAAAGTAAGATATGATTAACTTGTCACTATTTATGTATATATATTCCAAGATTAATGGTCAGAAAACGAGCGACACAAGCAAGCAAAAGAACGAATTAGATAAGATGGCTTAGCAAAGAAGAAAGAAAAGAAGCTAAGACGTGCCCTCTGTTCTTATTTTTTCGTATTTATTATTTCTCTTTTTTTTCTCTCTTTTGCCCGATAGTGAGGAAGGGATAACTTATATATCAAAAGGAACCCGCGTCAGGTAGATTCAAATTCAGTGGATAAATTTGGCAATTTTACATGTGCACAGATTCAAGAATGTTGCAAACGCGGGTCATTGATGTCAGTCAGTGATATATTTTTATGGGCGGACTCGGGTATTCGGTAGCAGACAGACCAGGTTATTAGGGTTTACTTTTTTCACGCCTTGACGAGAAATTGAAGAAATTTCTGGTGCATGAGCACACAAAAAAAACTATTACCTAAATTATACACATTACTTGAACAAAACCTCATCACGAAATTTTGACATTATTTTCAGTTATTTAAATCAATATATTTACTATTTACATATAAACGATTGAATTCTCCAGATTCTCGTGGAAATGTGCCTCTTTCAATCGCAGATTCAGGACACATTTTAATGCCGGCCGGGGAGTCGCTTAATCCCACAATCCTCCTGGAACCAAGAAAATGCAGTTCTGCTCGGGGGTGATGGGCAATTGATGCAACATTGACCATGTCTTTTTTTGCCTTTGGGGCCGGCAATCTTAAAGGTTATCGAACCAACGGGATTTTATGTATTGAGATCTATATATATATAGTTGAATATATAGTTATATGACTTGGAAGACAGTGACAGTGTCGGTGACAGTCACCTCAGTGAATATTCAGCCTTCTGTGACCTGAGATTCTGATGTTGCCAAGTCTCTGGTGGGCTAAACTTCCGTCGCCCGAAGAGCAAAATCGGGCAATCTACCCACTTGCGCTTCCAGCATGGGACTTTGCTCCATCTCTACCCAATACATATACAATACACACAAAACCTGCAGCTGAATTCAATATCGGCATACAGCATATATACATACATGAGCCTTGACATTTCTCAATCCGGATCTATGCTGCGAGTCATCGTCATCATAATCGCCGTTTTCGCAAACATCATGCTTCCCCCTTCTTCTTATTGCAGAAGGGATAGTCGCACAAGATCATGGACACATGTCAGCCTTGGCTAATTTAATTCCTCTCTTGACTTAAATAACATCATTCTCTAACACTTCTCGGAGACTTTTCTTGTCGTACTGCAACATCTTTCTTGGGTTCTTCTTCTCGTCCGTCTGATAGCCTTGTACTACACAATATTCAAATCTCACTATTCTCATAAAACCCAAAAAAAGTGGGCCTGCACACTAGTAGCTAGCCACCAAAGGTTCGGCATATAAGGAGTCCCATCGGTCCGTTCGTGCATCTCCGCTAGTCAACCTTGTAATCCTTCTTCTTTTTCTTCTCCCGCCAACATATCGCGGATACATACTTAAACATTTACGAGCTGTTGTGAGCAGTCGAAGCAAAACTTCCCCATAGCTGAATATACAGAAACACCAAACAAGGTATATACACATTCAAAATATCAAATATGGATGCCTAGCGGCCAGCTTTGTCAATAGCAAATGATGCCTATCACTTACAGCATTATCAACTCCGCAATCCCGCTAGCCCCCTTTTGCCGAGAAGACATTTTTCCTTTTCTCCAGCAGATCTTATGGAGACCTTTCTCATCGTGATGTCATGCTAGCCTGTCGAAGTTCGTCGGGGATCATCCTATTCCCACATGTCCCACTCCGACCGATTACATAACCAAAGGGCTCCAAGAGTTTGCTCCAGGCACAAGGTATGTTAAATCGGTCCTTCATATATATTCATGAAGCCGTCACTCTTTTTCTTGAAACGGCATGCGATTCAACTGTGGATAACGTATGTATACCTGGATAGATTGTTGTGTAGACTACTTATGTCCCGTTGAGAGACGGTGGCTTGATGATGATCATCATAGCCGGATTCTAGATATGAAAAGGGGGTATCGGTGGCTCTTGGAGCTGCCTAAACCATGATTACAAAAAAAAACGAAAAATAAAAGAGTCTTGAAAGCATAGAAAAACTCATGCCAAAAACAAATCATTCTAGACAAATAGAGATTCCGCTCTGATCATCAAGTGATGCCCTGTGATACTTCACTTGATAGCGTCTTCTCTTACAATCCTCACACATATCCCATAGTTTCCGTCCCTCCCCTCAATTTACCTCCCAACTCAAAATCAAATGCTCCGGCCACAACACTTTTCCATTCCGCATCTTCCTCGGTTGCGGCGAGAAATCATCGATCATGAACCCCACCCGACTGTAAAATTCTCTCGCCTTCTCATTTGTCGTAAAACACGTCAACATCACCTTCTCCACTCCCGTGATCCCCCTCGCCACATCCTTCAACAATGAAATTAACTGCGCCCCCAAACCTGACCCCCTCAATGCGTGCACCAGGTGAATCTCATAGCAGTACACCACCGCATACCCGTCCTCAATCGTCGGCATAAACGAAATGAACCCATGGAGCCCGTACCCCTTCTTCGGGACTTCGTCACCTCCCCGTCCCTCCGATCCGGGACCAGGCCCTGGTGACGGACTCTTCCTCATCATCCCAAACTCCGAAACCTCCTCCCCCACCGCCATCGCGCTCTCCTCCCTCTTCCTCAACGACCCCCTCGTCTCCATCGGCAGCAGATTCGCCGTCGGCGGACTCGTGCTGCGCCGTAAACTGCGGATACTCCTACTACTCGATGGCGGAGTCAGAGGCTGCGTGGGCGCATCAGGGCCCAGAAGGAGTATGTATCGGAGCTCCTTGAGCTTCATTTCGGCTAGTTTAGCGTCGGCGTCCCAGCCCATTTCAGAGTCGGCATAGTCTTTGGAGGAGGTGGCGTCGACGAGGTTGCGGCATTCGAGGAGTTCGTCTTCGGTAAGGGTTGCGGGAGAGCAGAAGCGCATAGCGTAGCTTTCGTGGGTTTTGGGGTGGATCCAGCGGTCAGTCCAGTGCGGACTAGGAATTGCTTGTTAGTACGGCATTCCTAGTAGGAATACATGACAGTAACAAACCTCTTGCGGATGTAGTCATCAAAGAATTTGACGTCGGATTTGCTAATGGCCGTGTTGATAAAGGCGGAGGGATCCCGTCTCCGCTTGCGCATTTTGCTAACGACCCGCTCGAGACCCATTGGGGTGAAGCTCTGAATTCTACACAAAAAAAGCAATTCTTCGCTACTGGTCTCTAGAGGTTGCGTCGCAATGTAATGCAAGGGGTATCGTCATAAAACAAGATATAATGCTTCCTTCACACGCTTTGGTTGACGATATGCAAAAGAAAAGATTAGACGAATCAACCAAAATAATAAAAAAAAAGGCACAATATATGACCTATTTCGTCAAGTAGTTGAGCAAACGAAAGCAAGAATGACGCCCTAACAAAAGAAGAAAGTGTGTGGTTGCTATGCAGCAGTCAGGGCTGCGAAAGCTTGTGTGTGCGCATGTGTTGGCGATGCAATTCACTGAGTGTCGATAAGTTTAAGTGGTTCTTATTGCTGACTCAGCACAGGAATTTAGAAGGAGTTTGTTGATGCCAGGAAGCAGTCCTGTTGTCTATGATTGGATGATGATTATAATGATGATCGTGGACGTCGTGGAATTTGGTCTTTAGAATAAGTAAGAATCAAGTAAATCGTTGAAGGTGTAAAAGAAAAAAAAGAAAGCAATATGATGAGCAAGCAAATGAAGAAGCAATGCAAATGATGGCTGAGACAAGATAGGAGAATGATAAAAGTTGAAAAAGTTAAAGTCGGTTCCAATCAAAACGGCGTCGTGGACCTTTTTGTTCTTTTTATTAGCTCGAGTTCCTTTGTTTACACAGCCGGCTAGACCCCCATGTTCGCCGTCAAAACCACCATCACCACAGCCTTGGAGCGCTGACCCGGGCGCTTGCACAAACATTCAGGATCCCTCGAGTCTATGTCCACCGTAGTAGTTGTTCTCTCACCCCCACTCGCTCACCGTTCATACATGTGGATATCTCCCCTGCCAAGCCCATAGCAAGTCTTCATAGAAAAAAAGCACAGATCTCGTAGCACCAACGGGCCCAGCCCAGCACATCGTCGTCGAGACTAGACCCCATTAATGTAAGTGTCCTATGATGTTGTGCAGCCAAATCGTGCATACGGATTCCTTTTTGACAGGGACCAGCAAATCCCTGGCCATTCTCTTGTCAACATACAGGCAAATGGAATTTCCTGGGAGACAGATGGCCTAGATCATCAACTCAACTTCATATTGTAACTGTGGGGTTGAGCTTAGGAAATTTTTAGTAGGATTGAAAGTCTAAGGGTTCGAAAGTGGTGTTTTTTTTTCACTATGTTCTCACTATCGTGATTCGCAAATAAGCTAGATGTCTCGATCCAATAGAGCTGACTGTCAGCGTCTCGCTTATAGATTGAACCCAGGAGAGATCGAGTGACCAAGTATTTGTCATTTGAATCCATAATGCCGGCATGATTCAATCAAAGATGACCAAGTCTCAAAAGAGAAAAAAAAAAGCTTTATTAGGCTTGTCTCTTGCCAATGTCGAACGTATTTGTCTCTTTCTATATTGCTGTGAAACTTAAAGTGAACTCTTGATGCCTGGTGGCTTCGGACTATGTACATGTCAATGCTCACGTAACGGTATACGACATTGTATCTGCGCCGCCTGTGTGCGAAGAAACAGTGAGTGGCCTTGACTTTTTTCAATTAAAGGGCCCGTCGCGGTCGGGAACTGGGCCATGAAGTCATGGCTTCGAGTATGGAGGACGGCCATACCTGAAATAATCTCGATCCTCGCTTCCCTCATCTAAACTTGGAAAGGTCGACAAACAATCCCATCGTCAGCCACTTTGTATCCCTGTAACCCCAATTTCTCTCTAAATAACCCTTCGTATTTTGGTAGCCCTAGAAATGCGTTTTATATGTAACCCTTATATGTACACGATACCACCTTCTCCAATTTCAAATGTATTATTTTATAATCTTAATTCACCTCAGTGTAAGTGAAAATTCAACTTAATTACATTTGTACTATGCTCACTCAGGAAAATGAAACATCCGCTGTGCAAACAACCACTCACCACGGCTCACTACATACCATCTCGCCTTCGATCGCCTAAACCACTAGCTGCCCTCCACACTCAAACCACACCCTCCTTCTCTTCATCACTGCCTCAAGTCCGCCGCCCCAGACCCAACAACCCCAGGGTCCCTCTCACCCTCGAGCATGTAAGTCCAACCTTTTCCTGACTCCCTCTTCCCTCGTCACCAGAAGGCTGGGGAAACCAGCATACCAACCCGAGTTTATACTTGGATATGCAAGCACTTATCCAACATGGGATGAACAATGAATTGACAACCGCTCTTACTGACATCTCACTGACGCCCGTCTAGTTTGTCCAACGAAGTCGCGCCTTATCGTTGTATCGATCCATTATCCGCAGCATTAACAAACTTGACGATGCCCAGAGGGCAGAGAGCTATGTATTTGCAAGAAGTGAATTCGAGCGCAATCGGAATGTCACAGATCTGGTAAGTTGCTGGAAGGTTTATGGACGAGTGAGGTTGTGGTTGTGTCTTGTCTGGTTTTTCAGCCATGGGACCAACAAGATTGGGGGGCCCTGTGGTTGTTATGGCGAAGACAAGGTTTTGTGGAATGGTGGTTGGTGGAAGGCTGGTGGACTAACGAGGTTTCTGTAGTCACATATCCGGTACTTGATTTCGACGGGCAAGACAGAGTGGGAAGCGATGCATCGGTATGTGGGACAGTGAAAGCCCTACGGATTGAGGTTTCCCTTCAAGATCGACAGTGATCAACGAGAAAACGATAGAATCAGTACACAGCAGAATGAACAACAACTACAGACCAACAGAATGGATACAGAAATCAAGAAATTTTTCTCGATGGCCAGTTACAACTACAACGCCTAGAAACACCAGATAGTCACAAAAAACAATAGTATAATTTACACGAGCGCTAGCACCACGATATCGTACAAGCCCAATTTCCAATCCGTAAATGCCCATCCGACATTCCGTCCCGTAATCACCCACCTCATCTAACCCTGTCTCTGCTTGTGACGCGGGTTCGCCTTGCAGATGACATACAGATATCCGTTATGCCTTTTTCCCGCCTTCCGTCTCACAATCTGTCAATTCTGTTAGTTATATCAAAATCGTCCCCTCCCATCTTGCCCGTACACGAAAGCCTCCCTCTACCCCACTAAGATCAAACTCACCTTGCAGTACTCACATCTCTTCTTTACCGAACTATGCACCTTCATCCCCCGGACCTGCTGCACCACAGCACTGACGACCCCCTTTCCACTCTGCCCCTCGCGGCCCGTCGTCACACCCCCATTAACACCCGCCGAAAAAGCCCGCACCTGGCTGACACTGAGGATAATGATAGAAGCTACAGGAGTAACCGCAGCACGGGGCGCCGTGCGGGTAGAGAGGCCCCAGAAGGCACGGAGAAGCGCAGACATTGTGAATTTGTTCGTAGTAAGAAAAAAGTAAAGGTCAAGGTGATGTAACGTGGAGGACGGGCGGGGACTGGATTGGTGGAGTCGCTGGGTTGTGTAGAAGAATAAGAGGAGAACAATTGTTTTTTTTGCGAAAATAAATTCTCAGCCGCGGGTGCGGATGGGTGACGTCGATGGGGGTTGCAATGGTAGAGATTATGGTAATGATTTGAGGATGAAAATGTGAGGCTGTGGAAATAGTGGGGCGATGACTAAGCCTGCAAATAACCTCAATAAGTACAAGAATATGCAGTGAATACTGACATCGATCACCCAGACAAGATAAATGGAATTTAAGCAATTTAAACGTTTCAAATAAATTACAAGTACTTAAACAATCTGTAACAAGTGACACCGTCTACAATGTTGGTGAGCCCACGTAAAAATACAAATCCAAACAAATCAAAAGAAACACATGATATCTACAACAAACCCAGTCAACCGTTTATCATACACCATTTCATCCCAAAACTTAGCTACGCAAGAAAGTTTTGAATACAGGACTGTCAGTGCAGTCCTCCCAAGGATAGCCAATATCCTTCAAGAACTTCTCCAGCTCAGGAACCTTATCATCAGGACACAAGATACCAGTCAACACCTTAGCAGTGTCACCACCGTAGTTACGATACTGGAAGAGGGAAATGTTGAACTTGGGTCTAAGAGTAGCCAGGAATTTCTCGAGGGCACGCGGCCGTTCGGGGAAGTTAAACATGTAGAGTCTCTCGCTGGCAACATTGCTACGGCCACCGACCAGATATCTGATGTGGCTTTTGGCAAGCTCATCGCCAGAGAGATCAGTCACAGTCATACCGTCTTGCTTGATGCGGTTCATGAGACCCTCGAGCTCAGTGGTGCGCTCGGAAGCAGGGGCAGTCAGAGAGATACCAATAAGAACATTGGCAACTTCGTCGGTGGCGTAACGGTAAGAAAACTCAGTGACGGAGTGGGGAAGGATGGACTGGATGAGGGCGGCGAAAGCACCAGGCTTCTCCGGAATAGAAACAGAAAGAAGGACCTCTTTACCCTCACCGAGGGTGGCACGCTCAGCAACAAAGCGCAAGCGGTCAAAGTTCATGTTGGCACCAGAAGTGACAGCAATGAGATTACGGTTAGTGTTGCTGCTGGGGTTCGCAGCAACGTACTTCTTCAGACCAGCAATGGACAGAGCACCAGCAGGCTCGACACCGGAACGAGTGTCATCGTACATGTCTTTGATAGCAGCGCAGACCTCGTCGGTAGTGATGCGGATGACATCGTCAATGACGGTCTGGCAGATGCGGAAAGTCTCCTCACCAACAGTCTTGACGGCGGCACCGTCGGCAAACAGGCCGACATCTTTCAGGAAGATTCTCTCACCCTTCTTGAGAGACTGGTACATAGCATCGGCATCGTAGGTCTCGACAGCAATGATCTTGACATTAGGCGCCATGCGCTTCAGGTAGGCACCAATACCGGCAATAAGACCACCACCACCGGCGCAGCAGAAAACGGCTTCGACCTTTTGCATATTGATCTGGCCGAACAACTCCATGCCGATAGTACCCTGACCAGCAATGACATACGGATCGTCGAAAGGCGGGATGTTGATGAGACCGTTGGCAATCTCACGGCGCGCACACTCCTCCTTGGCAGCATCAAAGTCGGCACCATGGAGAACAACGTGGCCGCCCATGCGAGCAACAGCCAGGTGCTTGATGCTGGGGGTAGCCTCAGGCATGACGATAGTAGCTGGGATCTTTAGCTTGCGAGCAGAGTAGGCGACACCCTGGGCGTGGTTGCCGGCAGAGCAGCAAACGACACCCTTCCAACTTTGCGCGGGGTCCAAATGGGCCATCTTGTTGTAGGCACCACGCAATTTAAAGGAGAAGACAGGCTGTTGGTCCTCGCGCTTGAGGAGGACATTGCATTCAAGGCGGGTACTGAGACCGATGGCAGGGGTGAGGGTAGTGACCTTGCAGGCCTCGTAGACTCTGGAAGTAGCGTTGGCGATGAGACGGATGTACTGTGGAAGAGCAATAAGTTAGAGATCATATGAGTGCAGAACAAGTTTCGACAGTAACCAATGTACTCACATCAGGGTAACCATCCTCACCGAGGTACTCAGGAGGGACGACCTTCTTGAGTTTCTCACGCTTCTCCTTAAGGGGAGTGCTAGGCTCAACGCTGTACTCAGTCAAGCCGGTAGGGGCCGGTGGGGTCGAGGACCGGGGCTTGGCCAGAACGGTGGGCAGGGTGGTTTCAATGTCGGTCATTGTATGTGTGACGAGATTTTATCCGGCGAGTATATGCAAATATTGGAGGGTGACGACGATACAAGGTTCCCAAATAAAACAATGAGTTGTGCGACGCCGGAAACGAGCGAATTGTACCGCACTAACAACGATAAACAAGAGCAACAAACAAGTGATGATTAACGTCTGGTATCACAAAGAAAACAACTTTGTCAACCAGTAGAAGCCCAGTAAAAACCAAGAACAATAACTGGGTTAAATGGTCAGCTGTATGATCGTTATTGAGGGCGATTTGTTATCAACGGCAGTGGGTGGTAGTAAAGATGGAGGGGCGATATCGATAGGATGGCCACTGTAGTAGCGGTAATATAGGGCGGCTTCAGGGAGATGGTGCGCTTATGCGGCGTTGGTATAGTACTAACTGGGAAACATTGCTGCTGTTTTGAGTCATGGGAATCGTACAAACTTGATGGATCAACAAGCTGTAGGCAGGCCAACAGTGAGTCAAGTCTGCAGATGTATAGGATGTCAAGTGTTTCTTGTGATAGAACTTTGGATTTGGACAATGACTTACAGGTGGAACTTGTCAATTTAACAATCAATTGTACTCGGAAGAGCGTCAAAGGGGAACACAGAGGCTTCAATGACTGGGTATTTTTCATCATGATAATCGACGGTTATCCCTGCGGTGGGGCTACTGATAAGATAAGCATCTTTTTTTTCCTGCAGGAAATTGCAAGCGCCATCATGCCATATGCAGATGTAGGATGAGAAGTCTCAAAATTCATGCAGGAAGGGGGATGATATGATACATAGCATTTGGCCCCTTGTAACGTTGATGTATGTGAATTTCGGATTTGAAGGTTGAAAATTTATGAATGTTATACGTTTTTTTGACATCACGCCATAATTTGTGGCTACAGCGGTATTAGATGGTGAGCCAATACACCGGTTTGGAAACTCCATGGAAGCCGCACATTAGCCCACAATCAACATTGTGATTCCAAACAAGCTCTTTAATACTCAATTCTGCTCTGCACCTGCTCTGCATGTCGCTTCACGATCTACGTGCAATCTATGTTATACCCGTGACACCATACCCTAACATTTAAACCCTCAAACCTGCTCACTGAAGCATCTCAGACCCACTATTATTTGCTTCAGATATAGTGGACGGCGTAAATGACGACGCTAATCGGCGATTATTACCACTGATGGAGAGTGATTGAGTGTGATTGGGCCTGTGCCGCATACCAAGTATATTATTTATCAATCTACATTTCACTTTATTCTCATGAATCTGAACCTCACATTCTCACCAATTCACACACACATTTTCATACCAATCAAATAATTCATCATGAGCAGCAATCCCCTCCCATCATCGTTTGACGGCAATGAGTAAGCAATTTATTCCTCTTTTCATGGTCCAACTTCGGCCTTCCCCCCAAACTGCAACTAACAAACCCCCCTCACAGTGAATTCTTCAACGAGAAACCCTCAGCCAAAGTCTGGCGCAAACTCCGCGAAGAACCCCTCATCCCCCTCGGCTGCTTCGCCACCGTCTTCGCCTTCACCGGCGCCTACCGCGCCCTCCGCGCTGGCGACAGCAAAACTGCCAACCGCATGTTCCGCTACCGTGTCGGCGCTCAAGCCTTCACCGTCCTCGCCATGGTCGCCGGCTCCTTCTACTACGCGCGCGACCGCGAGCGCACCAAGGAGCTGCGGCGACTCGAGGAGCAGCAGCATGCGGAGGAGAAGCGGGCAAGGTGGTTGCGAGAGTTGGAGGCGAGAGATCAGGAGGAGAAGGAGATGAGGGCGATGTTGGAGGAGCGGAGACGGAAGAGGGAGGAGAGGAAGAGGGAGGAGAAGGACGTGTTGAAGGCATTGAAGGAAGTTAAGGAGGCGAAGGCTAAGGAGTTGGAGAAGGAGGAGAGTCAGTTGCAGCATCTGGGGTTCCTAGTTGCACAGAAGCGGAAAGCTCTGGAGGAGAAGGAGAAGAAGGCCGAAGAGGAAGGAGATTCCAAGTAAACTCGAGGGTATCTTGAGATGTTGGATGCCAAGTATATTGTTTAGTATATACTGTTTGTTGTTCATTGGATTGCTTATCGTTTGCTGTATGGGTATCCGTAAAATAATAAATCGTGATCATTTTCAATTCACGCCATTGAACCACCCGACTTTGCACCCCCTCCAATCAGTCCTGCCATTTCCAACAACGCCCTATCCGACTCGATGTCGCCTGTCCCCAAGTTGATCTTCCGCCTAGCCTCTGCCTCCCTCATCTCCCAGGCCCATCTTTCTGCCTGCACCTTGGCCTCCTCATCTCCACCACACCCCCAAACCTCCAGACTCTCAATCTCGAAGCGGTCCTGGAAGTCAAATCTGCGGATATCACTGGTTGCAAAGGCACCACCTCTTGCCGTGTAGTCATGATTGAACACACCAAACTCCAAGCCAGCATCTAAACGAAGGGACACAGCGCCGAGGGTCCCGATGCTCCGTGTGCTGGCTGCTTGAGTAGCCGGAGGGTGAGGACATCCAAAGGATAGCGTCTGGGTGACACCCAGAGCCTTTGTAAAAGCAACGTAGTCGCGGTTAATCTTGGATGCCCTAAATACATCATGGACCGGTTCCAATTGGAACAACACGGAATCCGTCTCTCCAAAGCATTCCCGAACCGTGTGCTTCCACGGACTCGGGATGTAGACACCAAATGTCAACCGATCACCCTTGCTTCCAGGAGGGAATCTCTTGGCTGATATTGACGCCAGGAAGTTGGATTCTTGAACTGACTGTGGAGTATCTGCCAACCGTGTTCCTCTGACCAACAAGATTGTTGGTGCTCGCCAGTGAAAGATCTTGGTCTCAAAGCTGCCCATCGAGAACCCATCATTATTCCCTTGATACAAAGGTCTCAGCCGTCTGAATAGATGTGACCCAGGCAAGAAGAAAGATAACTGTGACACTAATGGAATGCACATGATTTCTCCTTCTTCTGGCAACACAGGCTGGGCAATCTCCATTGCGGCCATAGTTGTCCCTTCTTTTGAGCTCCCTTCCCTCGCCTTCACTTTTGAAAAGTCCGCATTTTTCGAGAACAAAAAGTGCTCAAACAACCCATCAAACCCATCAAACAAATTTGGAAATCCACTTTTTAGAGCCCGTCTCCACTGGCCGATGCGAATCCCTGGCACTCTCTCCACGTTAATGAATGATGCCACCACTGAGTCAGCAATCTGCTTCAGTCTGTTGAGTCGGGCACAATCGACTTCAGTAAGCTGAGTCGTGTACTGAGACAAGCTTTCTTTGGGGCCGAGAGGGGTAATGAGAAGGAGGAGCATTATGAGGCGCTTGAAGTTATCTGGAGGAATCATTCCATGACTGCGAGTAGAGGATTGCAAAGGGCGGTCGCCCGCACAGATAGCAGAAGAAATCGACAAGCTATCGAGATTTGTGAGTAGAAAGTCATCATCATCATCGTAGTCATCTTCCATATCGTCATTAACCAGCATGTCAATCATAAACCCCTTTACCCTCCCCTTCGCACCATCATCACTACCCGGAATTCCTGCCTTCTGCCCTTCCCTCACCCTTTCTATTTCCTCTTCCTCCCTCTCTACCGCCCGATCATAAACTGTCAAGCTTTTGAAAAGCAGCCGTTCTCGATCTTTCTTTCCTCGTTTCAGCACCCATTCACACCTCTTGGTCAAAAGCGCCACGACGATCACCAACCTTTCCAGATTGAGCGCTGCCGGTCCCTCTTTCAGAAATGGGAAGGCCGCCAGAAAGCTCACCATCTGCCAGACTACCGGCGAGGCTCCCAGAATATCGGGGATTTCCAGGAACCGGGCAAGTGTGTCTTCGGAGAGGTAGCGGACGGAGGATGAGGTGTTGGCAAGGGACTTGAAGTTATCCTTCAACGAGTAGATTTCTAGACTGGTGAATATTTTGTCGGCAAAACGACGAGCCTATCCATGTCAGACAGTGGATCAATACAAAATACAATAGTCATTGTTCTTACCAACTCGTGTGTAAACTGTTCTGGCGTCAGCTCCAGCTGCGGCCTATCTGTCGACTGTGAATTCCCCATGATTGCGCCACTCAAAACTGTCACAGAAAGATGATCACGACCGAAGAATTACATGTGTCAAATTTCATACACAAACTCTAATGAGTCCCAAAAGTGAAGCTTCAGGGAAATTGAGCTCTTAAATAGGCAAATTCACCATAAATTCGTCGTGGAACAAGACGAGTTTCAACATGGAGGTCAAGCCCAAAACAGAAGTCCAACCAGAGGTGGCTGATCTATGGTCCTAGACACTGTATCACACGGTACTCTATATCAACGCCAACACTTGGATACAGTGCGTCGCAAATACACTCCGAACTGTGTAGTAAAAGCTGACCGCTAATTACGTCAACAAAAAGACAAGGCGGTAACCTATATATGGCAATTACTTGACCAGTGATCATGGTCTTGAGTACATAATAATTACATGATGCGATATTGGCCACATTGGCATCACTAATAATTAGGCTATGATTTTGGAGAGAAGCAGAATTCAACTTTTTCTTCAAACAGGGTAATAACTGACCCGCGCATATAGCAGTGGCGATACCCCATAATCATGTAGCATCAAACCTGTAGCACAGAAACACATCGATGAAAACCGCGAGACAGAAACAGAGGAATACAGAAACAACCAGACGGTTGACAGCGGAGGTGGAAGTAAGGGTCATAAATATCAAAATAAACAGGGCTAAGATAAAAGGGTAGAAACAAGGGGAAGGTGTTGTGACGATTTAAACGAATACAAAGCACGGACATGGTGACACGGAACACATAGTCAAGCCTGATAGGTGACGGGGATGATACAAGCACAAGATCTCAAACATGACAGAATGGTGGGAAGAACAAGACAAATCTAATATATGAAAACAAGACGCCAATCAAGGCTACGTGATGTGACAAAACCAAACCCCAAGAACATGGTCAGACAATACAAAATGGAGGTCCCCAAAAACAGCGCCAAATAAACAAGACAGATGACAAGATTCAGTGACAAAAGGGAAGTGCCTAGAACAACAGGCGGGGAATAAACAAAATCATGCAGTATGTGAAGGGGGAAACAACAGATAACCCAAAGCAGAAAAAACCAACGACCAAAGACAGATTTAAAAAACTAGGAAAAGAAAAAGGCAACTGAAAGGCAATATAACGAATCTTTTTGTGCAAGCCCTCCACGGGGATCCTATTGACATGTGCGAGCAATCTTTTCCATCAACTCCGAAGAAAGGACCATGACAAGCGGCCGTCACCACTAGATTTTAATCTTTCTTGTTACAAGCCTTGTGTTCTTCCAAAGCCTTGGCAAGCACAGCAGCAGCATCAGCAGTTTTGACCTGAGCGAGCCATGTCTCAAGACCAGAAGGACCAGCCGTCATAATCTTCACTGACTTGGCAGTGGACTCGTACTTTCCAGCAGCAAGAAGGTTACGGTTGAATGCGACGTGACCAGTAGGTTCACGACGAAGAAGCATGCGAACAGTGCCCTTAGTCTTGTGCTTTAGGAGACGAAGCGGACCAACTCCCTGAGTCTCCCACTTCGATTTGGCATCCCCTTCACCCTTGACAAACTGCGACATCTTAGCACGAACTTCGTAAATAATATCTTCATCCTCTTCACCAGGACCACCCTCTGTCAGATTAATCTGTTCCTGAGGAGCTTCAGCATCACCGGTCTTAGTCTCAGCAGCTACAGATGTAGACGCTGTACCGGGAGAGGCAGTAGCGGGTGTGGAATCGAAGAGAAAAGTCTTTGGTGCTTCAATTTTGACACTACCAAACAACGAGGTCACTGGAGTAGATGGCTTCGCCCCGAACAAAGAGGTGACAGCGGGCTTATCAGTGCCAGACTTAACGCCGAAAAGCGATGTTGATGTGGGAGCGGTAGGGTTAGAGCCAAATATACTCTTGGGAGTTTCGGTCTTGTTAATGTCCTTCTCAGTGCTGGTGGTATCCTCCTTTTTATCAGTATTAGACACCGCGGGCGTATCTGGATCCTTCGTGGTTAGTGACTAGGCGGTCACTTGGAACCGAACATATTGTTGTTTCCAAACTGAAATTGGCTTGACGAACCTCCGTTAGTGCCATTACCAAAATTGAACGAGGGAGTGCCTCCATTCACAAAGGGGTTCGGCAGAGCAGCATTATTCTGCTGTGACACGGCGGGCGAGTTCGAGCGACCTCTCAGAGACTTGGGGACCAATGTCTTGCGACCACTAGGCGGCACAGACGAGCGGGTGCCAGCAGTGTTGTTGTTCGAAGCTGAAGCGTTGAACGAGAACATGTTACTGGTCCCAGCATTACTATCTTGCGAAGCACCACCAGCACCAAAGTTGAAGGAAGGAGGAGGAGTAGGAGTAGAAGTATTGCCACCTGCGCCAAAGTTGAACGAAGAAACACTTGCTGCAGGGGCCGCAGCCGAGTTATTATTACCCGTAAATGGGTTGTTGAAGCTAGAATTGGCGCTAGCACCTCCAGTGCCTGCACCGAACGTGAAGCTAGAGCCAGCATTGCCAAACAGACTAGAACCACCCACAGCAGGCTGGGAGTTGGTGTTGACATTGTTAGGTTGCAAGCCAAAGCTGAACGTCGGGGCCACAGGGGCAGAAGCAGCAGGTGCCGAGGTCGAAGCACCGAACGAGAACGTCGGGGCCGCGGAACCACTGATAGCACCAAAGAGCTTCTTAGACACGGGCGAGCTATCCTGCTGCATACTGTCATCAGCCAACTGACGCTTCGTGGGAGAATCCTGTTTCATGGGGCTACCTTCAATAGGATCGGCACCGAAAAGCGGCTTGGGCTCAGATGACGCAGGCTTGGGGGCAGAGAAGTCAAATGTCGGTGGGGGGGCGAGAGAAGGCTTGCTGCTGCCAAGCAGGTTAGTGGAGGCGGGCGCAGCGGCAGGGGTAGAGCCGAAGAGCGAGCTCCCAGTTGAAAGGGCGGTAGGAGTAGATCCGAAAATGGACTTAGGGACTTCAGACTCCTCCTTCTTGGAACCAAATAAAGACAAGTTAGGTGCGGGCTCTTCCTTCTTAGTACCGACGAGTGAGGTTGAAGATGATTCAGCCGGTTTAGCACTGAAGAGAGGAGTGGTAACGCTACTAGTCAAAGTGGTAGATTGGGTACCGAAAAGGCAGGGGGTAGAAGTGGCGGGGACAGCAGGAGATCCGGTCTTGGCAGCGCCAAACAAGTTCGAGGTGGTAGCGGAATAAGTCGGGGAAGGTTTCGTGGCAGCACCGCCAAACAAGTCAGTGGCTGGAGCAGTGGCAGGTGTGTTAGACTCCGCGGGTTTGGCACCAAACAGAGAAGAGGCAGAAATGGTAGGCGTGGTGAAAGTGGCAGCAGAAGTAGCAGCGAGAGCAGTAGTTTCCTTCTTGGCCCCAAAGAGGTCTGAGGCCGACAAAGCAGAAGGCGTAGAGCCAAACAGCGACTTTGAGGTCTCAGAAGCCAGTTTGGAGCTGAAGAGAGAAGCAGGCTTATCCTTTGAATCCTCAGGCTTGTGGTTCTCCTCCTTAGGATTCTTCTCAGTTTTCTTCTCCTCTTCATGCTTTTTAGCACCGAAGAGGTTAGTGGTAGGGGTAGTGCTCGCAGTAGTAGCTGGCTTGGCTCCAAACAGAGAGGTGCTCAACGGGGCCACAGCGGGTGTAGACGAACCGAACAAGCTGCTCGAACTGGCAGGGGCGGCTGGAGCAAACTTAATCGGCGTGTCTGGTGTCCAAGTCTTCTTCAGAGTTGGCTCGTCCCTGGGCTTGTCGGCATTGTCTGAATTGGAATTAGTACTAGTCGGTTCCGTGGTTTCACCGTAGGCCTTTGTCATGGACCGGAATACGCTCGAGCCGGTGGAGTCTTCAGCTGGGCGTTCATCGGCAGATTCGGCTTTCGTAGGCTGATCTTCGTCATCAGAATCGGACTCACTGTCGTTGCCCTTGGCAGGAGCAGACGCGAATGGGTTGGGCTTGTTAGAAGTCGAGGTCGAAGTAGCGAGCACGGAGGGGTTAACGGGCGCAGCAGCAACGGCATCTTCTTTCGTGGTGGTAGACTTGTTGGCAATGCTTTCAAATAGGCTGAGGGTGGCAGAGGGGGCTGCAGTGGGAGTCAAAGAAGCAGGCTTGACTATTTTACGTGACTGATCCTCATCATTCTTTCGCTTAGGGGTGGAAGAATCCTCATCATCAAACAGGCGACGCTTGCTGCTGCTAGACTTGGAAGATGGAGCAATATCCTCAGTTGCTTTGCGCTTAGAACCTGTGGAACCAGCAGCCTTCGGGGTAGGCTCCTCGTCATCAACAGGAAGTCCATGGGAAATCTTCCAGCGGCGCAAGACATCACTGTTGGGTTTTACATTCTGGAACTCATACAATCCATATCTCAACAAAATCAAGCTCCGGGACTTTTCAAATTCCTTCGCAAAGTTGAGTATGTTCAGCTTCCAGTCTCTACTTAAAAAGACATCGTTCGCGGCATATTTCAAACGACGGAGATCCAGGATGCAGAAGAACTGGCGGCGCTGAAGATCATCAAAGTTCTTGGGGACGATGTGGCTCAGATACTGGTCGGCGTATACGGCACCTCTCCTCTCCAACTCACGGGGAACCCTCTTGGCGAGCTCTTCGCCATTCAACTCCGGGGGAGGAGACGGGATGCGCATCTCAAACAGTTCCTTTGAATCAGAGTGGGCAGCGAGACCTCTAGGAGTGAATTTGGCTACAGTATCGCGGTAGACACGCTTCGTTTCGGGGGTAGTGAGATTGGAAGTTATGAAGGATTTCTTCAAGGTAGAAGCACCCAACTCGAAACGCGACGCGGGGGCAGAAGCAGAAGCCATGGAGGAGGCCCGAAAAATGTTACCAGTAGTAGTGCCCCGGCTCAAAGTCGACTCAGCAAACCGTGTAGATTTGCGGGCAGACTGAGGAGTACCAAGACGCTTGGTAGCACTCTGGGGAGAAGAGGTGTAGGTGCGGTTAGCGAATTTAAGCGCCGGTCGCGCCCGAGGGGTACCTCCGAGTTCCATGTTTTTAGATGAATGCAAAATTCCGGACGATTTGCCGAAGTGGAATGTCGAGAATAAATGATGTGGATGTATGGATGATATGCAAAAGGCGACGCGTCAGAATATAAGTTTGCTGTAGCCTGTTTGAATTAATGAGGGGACAAGGGAAAACACTAAAGTAAAAAACAAAAAGAAAAACGAAGGGCAGAGACGCTAAGGCAGTCAGTCGGTAATGAAAATAGAAGAGAATATGATTACGGCGCACAATGAAGTGACCCACGCGTGACTCGATGGATGAGGTTGATGATGGGAAGAAAGAAGAGAAAAGCCAACGAGCAGGTGAAGGGGAAAAAAAATCAGAAAACAGACAGAGAATAAAGGGACAGAAAAAAAGCGCTGCGAGGGATGGATGCAGAAGCACGGATGCTTTCACGCAAGGGTTTGCTGGTCGCTGGAAGCCGGAAATCAGAAAGGCCTGCCAGCCAGCCAACGTTTGTTGATTAGCGGTCGACGACTCCGACTCACTGCTTGTTAATCTCAAAAAAACGCGAAAATCCAAAGCGAAATAGTAAAGGCTTTTTGAATGGTGAATATGCAAAATTGTCGATGGGTTTTCCGACTCGTCGATGATTGTGAACTTTACTAGAAAATGTAAGAGGTTAAGTTTATAAGTTGCAAAAAATTTGGCGGCGGAAAAAAATTATTGGCAGAAAAGTTGACCCAGAACAGTGGGCTAAGTGGCAGACAAGTTCCTGCCAAAAAAAAATACTACAGAAAGCTGGAAGGAGGGACAAAAAGAGGTAAGCATTCACGCTGCAGCCTTTCGCAAGTGGCAAAAAGAAAATACAGAAAAGAAATGAGGTCACTCAGAACCTGGTGGAAGTTCAGCCTATAATAACTGACATAAGGATCTTATCTCTCGCAATCTACAACATTTTCTAATTTCACATGTATATTAAATGTATAGCATAAATCAAAAACCTGGTACATGTTTGAAGTCGTGTAAGCTACAGTCAAGTATACCTATAAACTAACAGAACTAAAGCGCCCGACTCGCTTCGACTCAATTACTTTATAAAGACAAACCGCCTCCCTTTAGTATAGAGTAGGTATCTTACGAAAACAGTCAACTCTTTGTCAGTCCATAGCAATAATGACCCTACAATTTATCAATTAAGACAAATAATAGTCAAATAATAGTGTACTATCTGAATGGATATGGATCCTGCAGCTACGTCTTGTAGGTTCTAATCACTATCAATGAAAATTTAAAATTATATCAAGGCAACACATCGCAAGACACAAACACTGATATTACGACATTTTCCCCCTCCTGTTGCTCGCTCTTTATTGGTTCACAGATGGACAAGTCTGTCACCCAAGTTCCAGCGTTTGCCTAAAAATGTGCAGTCAAATCATAACAATCCCTGCCCGTTGCTATGGGACAACCATACAACGTACATACGGCTGCGGTCGCGGCCAATTACTGGACTGGGATTAATGGATCAATCAACATTCCGTCACATGGAGTAAATGCTCTTTCACGCACCTGCCAGTTATTTGGTGTACGGGTGCCGTGATCAGTAAAAACAAACACAGTGTGATTTGAGACAATAAGCGACACACCTTTGAGCCGGTCAAGTCCAACACCTCTCGCTAGGCTTTTTTTTCGAAGGACGAGGTACGCTACAGGTAAGGGAACTACCGACAACATACAAACTTATACATTCCACGAGGCGGTCCAGGCCTCTGAGAATACAAGATTTAGATGCATGCTACCAGCGATCAACCAATGTGCGTTGCGAAAGATGATTAAATGCGGATTTATTGAGTCATATATCAAATCTCTTCACAGTATTAGACCATCTTTGAAGACTTTCTTTGACAGAAGTTATCAGTGGGTATATGGAGGAATAAATAAGTCAGACTCTCAGATCATGAATAAATAAAATAAAGAAAATATGCTAGGTATAATCTTAACAGTGTTTCTCCAATGGAAAGTACCAGAAATGGCACAAAAGTTGGTAGTCCCACTACACTTAGGTTTTTTATGTTACCAACATTAGGGTTTTCAACAGGGTATAAATAAACTATAACTAACATTGGAATATATTAAAACAAGCTTTCACCAGAATCCAGAACACCAGAAGACTAAATGACTTGACTTGATAGATTGAACAACGTATATGGTAAAAGATGGTTGCGTAATATTTTCCAAATATTACTGGCGATAGATTATTTCATAACTCGCCAGAAACATCAATGTTTATATGATTTGACATGAAAAATGATGTGAGTGAATGTCATGTCAATCAACAGAAAAAACATGATGACCATTTATCATCTCAAAGGTTTAGGGATCCTATAGATATCAAACAAAACCTCTAGAAACTCAAACATGATTGCGGCACTTTGTCTGGTTTCTACGGTTATCAAATTTTGATAAACCGTTGCAAATATCGCAACAAGCTGCTCATGAGGGGATGGGCATGACGTGAAATGCACGATGGTCACGAAGTAGCCAAGGAGCAGCGCAGATTTGACTGGCTACACATGATATATGTAGGTATGTTGATAGGCCATTTGCATTCCATGCTAATTTGCAATCTATCGTCTGTAGGTGGACATTGGAGTGAAAAGTGGATACTTCAAGTGCACGAGATTTGTGGGGCGTGTCGTTGAGAATCGACGTTCATTGGCTAATATCCTTACTAAATGCATACGTCTCCACTTTTCTACTGACTGCAGCTCAATTGGTAGACGACCTGTCGTTATGATCGCACTAATAGTTAGAGTAACAATTACAGAGGCCTGCATGGGAATTAGGAGGTTAAAGGGCAGTTTTTGCACCTGTAGAGACGGGTCCTACAGGTTATAACAGCGCCGAATGAGGCATCAAGGAAGACGCAAGGAATGAAGGTGTCTGGGGCCATTTTTTCAACCACTTTCTTTCTTGGATTGAAGCATTAATGCCAGACTAAACTGCTCATGATAATAATCTCGACTTCAATTTATCACCAACATCATCAAATAATTTATCGAATCGGTTGTATATTGGCCAATATCTACCGGGTTAAAATCTAGCACATATTGCATTCAAACTTTGCGCTTATACATAAAATATTCTATTTGGATACACGACAATTCCTCATTTAATCGTGTCTGCGAGGACTTGGACGACTCGTGATCACTTTGGCATTAATTTATTCACCTCGTTTCTAATACTCAGTCATTGAGCTGCAGACCTACTGGCTCAGAAAGTACTGATCCTCCACGTTTTCTTGATGATGGGCCTTGCCCCAGGTATAGAGATCTGATAATATCTGGGACTTACGTCAGTCGCCTACAGCACCCAATACCGACTCACGAACCAATCTTTTCCAGTCGCCTGAGATTATCCAACTTTCGTCATGAAGCGCAAATATCCAGCCCGCAGCTCTACGCGATCTGACCCTAAATCAAAGAAGCGGGCATCTTCACCCGATATCGAGTTGTCCCGTTCAGCGAGCGGAACTCCCGCGCCTGCTACTGAATCAGTACCACTCGAGGAGACTCCGACGCCTTTGCCTTTGTCTATACACCCGGGTCAACCGTTACCAACAATAGAAACCCCACAACCCGAAGATTTGTCCAATAAAGACTACCAGAGCTACAAAGACAGGTTTGTTACTTCAAGTTGTTTATATGCCATGGATCCAGACATGTGCTGACCATTTCAAATTCGCTAGTGGTGTGCTGCACGAATCACTGTCAAGATCACGAAACAAATGGATTGTAGAAGGCATGTTCGAGAAATTCTGGACTAAGTCGATCAAGCCGTCGAAGAAGAAGAACAATGCGCCGCCAGAAGACCCAAACAACCCATCAAAGGATTCTATGGTTAAACTCGGCCCCGTCACCATTACCATCGAACCCCATACTTTCGAGGCGACTATGTATGGTGTGAAACAGAACAAGATCAACCAGCCCCCACCTGCGCCAGCGCCTTCAACGAACGCTGTCTTCCGACCTATCCTCCAATATGGACCACCTAATGGAGTCATGCCACCCAAGACCAGTGTACCACCAACACCGCAAATACCTGGCTCCTCGGGAACACCCACGCCACCACAAAACATAGTTCCTGCGTCACCTGTACATACGAGCACGGGACTTGCGCAGGCAGCGGCGGCACCGACAGTTATGAACATACAACAAGCTGCCCCAGTTCGCACTATGCAAGCTCATGCTCCGACTGGGTCGACGGCGGCGATTCCAGGTACTTCAGTATTGACTCCTGCGCCACCACTATCTCAGCCAGGAGTCCAACAGAGTCCACGGATTGTTGGACAACCCTCCACATCAGGAGCTTCCGGCGCAGCCGCAGCCCCCGCTGGTAGAACGCCCGGACCCATTATTATTGCCTTGGCAGAGCGAGCTAGCAACGATGACTATCTGCGTGATATCATGAAAAAGGTCGCAGAGGGTAGTGCATCACCATCGGAATTAGCCCACTTTCAACAAGTCATTGATGACATTACTGTTCAGCATCGCAAGGCTGCTCCTGGAGCAGACCAGTTGTTTGTGGATAACCGGTCGGTCAAGTACTTTGCCGATGAAGTCAATGTCATTATCGCAATTGTTTTGCGGTCGAATCCCACACAGCGCGCGGCTGACTTGCGACCTCCCAACGGCAGTGACCCGATTGTGGTTGCGTTAGTCAGAGATGCGTTGGACAACCCGTCGACTCGCATTATTATTCATCGAATAGCCACCAACACGCAAAAGTACACCGATGTTCAAGACCTCAAGACGCTGCTTGATAGACTATATGCCAAGGTACAGGCCGAGAAAGCTCGTCCTTTACCGGCGCAGGATTCTATCCCTCAGGCTATGGCCACTCCCTCAGTAGCCGTGAGACAAAAGCTGCCACAGTCTTCCAAGCCTATCCCCGAGCTTTCGGCTGTTGTCTTTGAATTTGCTGGCACTAACGGTGATCGTTATAAGTTTCCCAAGTTTTCTATTCTTAATCCTATTGAGACCAAGCCTGACGGTTCAAAACAACTGGTGGCGTCCTTTTTGATTGTACGGAAGGGCAGCACATCTGAATATGGTGGTGACCCGGAGCTGGATTACTATCAACCAATGACAATCAAGATTACGTCGCCTAGTGGTCGTCATCTCGAAAGCATTCCCCGTGTTGTTGCACCAGAAGAGGAAGTCAGTAGGTACATGGACGATGTTTTCGACAACATGACCCGGGCTGAGTACATTCTCCTTGCCATGCGTCTTCCCCGGCCCTCGCATCCCCCAGCCGACCGTGATGATGACGTCTCTATGATGGCGTTGGACGATTCGCGACTCGGGACGCCAGCACTCGCGGGGCCATCACAGACACCAAGTGCCAATTCAGAAGTTGTAAAGAATAAGCCGGTAAATGGCGTTCTTTGGACGTTGTCGGCGGGAACGTCGAATGCTGCGGGGTCACCAGTGATTGTCCCGAGGGTTTCAGAGAAGCAGGAGAAGCAGGAGAAATATCAGAAGTTGGTATCCTCTGCCGCGGCTAAGGAGCCGCCGGTTGTGTTGTAGGTCTGTATTTTTTCTGGTTAAAAGTGGTCCTTGCCTTTGGGAGGAAGGGGTGAGGTGGTTGATTTATCCACTTTGTTGGTATGGTATCTATCCTGTTATCTTCGTTTAGTTTCAAGTTTTTGTTTATTGCTTTCTTTTTTGGACCGGACAGTAAACAGTCGCCGGTTCGGAGTCTCCGGGGTGGAGATTCTGCTTTTTTTTTCTTTGGGAATGGATAGTAGATTGAGTTAGGTTGAGTTTGACGATCTTTCTCAAGTACAATGTATTAAATGGCGACCATAGGGTCCAGTTCCTTTCTGTCACGATTATGGTTCACCCTGTGCTTGTGATGTGTGTGTGTGTGAAGGTTTATATTACTAATAATATTCGTACATCTATCAGTCCCTGCTCCGTGTCTAATCTCCGCTAATCTTGGCATGCCGAAAATACTTCATACCCACCCACGCAATCACAACCCAAACCCACGCCATAACCCCAGCCAATATAATAACTGCCGGATAATACCCCGTAATCGGCAACGTCTCGTCATCCTCAAACTCAGGCGGCGCATACGGCGTTGTCCCTACATCCCACGCCCACGCCCACACGCCAAAGCAACTGCCCATCCCAATGACAAAAACCACCCATGTCGACAGCAGAATCACCCAGATGACAACAGAGTGAGCTGCGTCATTCATTTTTGTCGCCTTGTTGTGAGAGTGAAAAGAGGAAATGGTGTGTCTGTAAGTCTATTATGGCAACTGATGAGCTGCAGTTT